>CM067064.1:8039688-8112188 GCA_033980235.1 Diadema setosum
CTATTTTGGGATGTTCACCTGTCGACCTCCTTCTTAATTATTTTAACGACCCGTCATTCCAGCTGCCACGGTAGCTAACAGGTTTTTGCTTTCTTCGATCTTTAGAGCGATGCTGCAATGACGGTTCAGTATCCATTTTAATAAACATGTGCGCCATTAAAAAAAAAAAAAAATAAAATAAAAAAAAAATCTGTGAATCCGTTTTATGGGCAATTGAGAAAACGACATGCTTTTATTGCCGGCTACAGTCGATCAAATTTTATGGTCTCGCTGTTACAAGTTCAATTATTTTGTGTACTATATACTGTGTTTTTCATTAGATAAATAAATGAGATCGTGTGATATTCATTCAATTAAGCAGAAAAGGGTTATCTGGATTAGATTCAACTGTAGTGATATCAGACTTTACAAGTTTGTAGTTACTATGAGTGCGATCAAGATGGTCTTTGTTCTTACCATGTTGACACATACACTCCGGAAGACGATAACTGATAAATAAATATATCGGTATAGATGAACAAGAAAATGAAAATAAATAAATAAATGAATAATATAAAAAAAAAAACTAAAAAAAAAACAACTCAAGAGCTATGAGAGGGGACAACTATAGTCACACTCGGATTGATTCAAAGTAATCATGGGAATAAGAGATCGAATTAGGCCTGTATCATGGGTTACTCATGGGTCATGTTATGCGGTGTGGATATAGGCCCTAAAATTTACAATGAAGGGCCTATGTAAGTACGCAGATATAGGTCCATACATGTATGTATTTGATATAAAGGCCTATATAGATTTAGATATACTGTATATGAAGAATTTCAATAAACATCTATATTTGATTTGTTTATTTTATTTTATTTTATTTATTCTCTGTATGCTTTTTTTTTTACAAGTACATCGATTCAAAATAATAATAATATGACTATTTTCAACAATTATCGTCAACCCATCTGTAATATAATCACACGAGTTAGGTCTACATCTTTCTTTTGCAAACAGAACGATTGCCTAATGTATAAGCACAAAGCTTGACTGTTTGGCAACCGATAATGAATAACATGAATACAATGAAGGGGGTCTCGTGCACGGAATAGGGTTTAAGGGTTAGGGATGGAGAGAGGGAGCGAGAGAGAATTTCCAGTACGCCTTATGGCCTAGACGTCTATACTAAAAGTTGATTTATGCACTGAATTTAAGGCACCTGACTCAATGCACAACCCATTGAATCACGTTTTCTTCTTATTGTGGAAGCCCCTCCCACTTTTCTTTTTTTTTAGACCGACACAAATAAGTGTTTTAAAAGAAAATTCAAATCTGTAGGCCCTAGTTTAATCAATGTATACTACGTCAAGGAGCAGAGAGGTGTGGTGGATGATGATCGTGCAGTCAAACAGCTCATTCAGTAAACCCCTGGATGGGTGCAGTTATTAATAAATTTAGCACGGATATAGTTTGTGACCATGGTAACCTGTGAACATCCGGTAACTTCCGCCAAAAGAAAGATCCAAGGATCTTTGCTTCCACGCCGCAGATCCGCACCGCACTTCGACGATCTAATTGATCAGTTGTCGATCATTCCTTAGTAGTTCTTCAGACCAAGGAGGTACTAGATTGTTTAAGACCTCAAAAATCCATTTAGAATCATCATTTATGCCTAAAAATAAAAGAAAATGAAGAAATGCCCATTATTTTCGAATCTGTAGTCCCTGAAAGTTCGAGCTATAGACACTATACTGAAGCGGCCTTCTCTCTCCATCCCTCCCTCAGTCTCTTTTTCTCTTTTGCTCCTGCTCTTTTAGCCTTATATCACACTTTCTTTTTCTTTTTCTTTTTTTATTCTTTTTTTTTGGGGGGGGGGGGGGGGGGGCGGGGAACTTGTTCCCAGACTGGAATTTTTCCGGGGATCATCCCCCTTGGTTTTCAAATTAAGCATTCCTTATTATTCTTTTCTCCTTTTTTTTAACACTTCGTTGATAGCGCTTACAAGCATCTGCAATGCGAACATGTTCAAAAGATATTTATCAAAAATATTTTATTGAAAATTCTCAATTGCGCCAAAGGTGCATGTGCATCACATTGTTGAATTTTAGTTCTGAAAAATCATAGGCTCCCTCCCCGGCTCCTTCGGTCCACCTCTCATTAACTTACACATTGAAGACGCGCATATTATTTAGCCATTTTCCTATATATATATATACATTTCATCTTCTTTTTTTTTTAATCAAAAATTGCAAATATTCCACCAAAGTGTGCACCAAATCGTCGAGTCTGAGAATACAAAAACTCCTTCGTGTGGGAGGGAGACATCCTCTAATGAGTCCCCCCTCCCCTCCCACCCCCCGGCCCCATGACTGTCGACCTCCAATACAGAGTGCACCGTGAAGACCGACAACGTGCATGCATGGATCAAGAGGACTCAGACCCACGATTCAGCCAATCACGCATTGTCCCAGAATATTTTTCTCTTTGATTATAGACATTTTAGATATCATTCCACCTACAAAGTGGGTGCTGAGATTGTTGAATTTCTGCATGAAAAAATCCAAGAGATTCGACGGGATTGAGAGGGCAGTGTATGGGGTATAATATAGACAAATCCTCAGATCACTGAGACCTGGAGATATTAAAATTTGCGGCCAAAAGAGACGATCTGACATGTGGATTGAGGCCAAGAAAGGCGACTAATGTATATCACCTCCCCCCCCCCCCCCCATACACACACACACACACACACACACACACACACACTATGTCATGGCCACTTTACTCAGGAATATTAGGGCAAGAATGATAAACATTTGTTATAATCAATAAGAGGCGTTGTTTTTATAGGCGGGGATCAGTAATGTGAAAATGTAAGGTGACGGCGACAAAATCACGAATAAATAAGAATAGGACAAAAGAAGAAGAATGTTGATGATACACTTTCATTTCATTTCATTTCATTTACTTCAGGACGGCATGAACAAAAGGGCTGTTCTGCCCAAATTCGCGCATCATATTAAACAATACATACTAAAAATAATACCCTTCATCCGTTTGGTCCATGTTAATTTAAGTTCAAACTCAAAGTCAAACCTAACTTCAAACTCAACTTTCATTTCTTCAACAGAATGTACAAAAAAATATGTGAAATTTGACATGCGTGTCGTTGAAAATATAGGGCCTACACAGCGACCCAAGTATGACAACATGTTCATGTTTATAATGTATGATCAATATGATACAAAAAAGACACATTAAACAATTTTATTCATAAATTTTAAAAGTGCTAACACAGTGAAAAGCTCACAAAGCGTATCTAGAGGTCTACATTACCCGATCCACAGTACCCCCCCCACCAAAAAATAAATAGATAAAAAAGAAAGATAACCCCCAAAAGAAGAAAAAAAAAAGTGTTTGTTGCAGCTTTTCTCGATGTAAATGACTGTATTAGAATGATAACTTTATTGACCGCCTACAATGATTTCTAATTGTTGGTTGTTAGTTGTTGTATATAAGTCTACATCGTTAACCAGGAGAAGAGTTGAGAGAGAGAGAGAGAGAGAGAGAGGGGGGGGGGGGGGCTCTGAAGCTGTGAGCAATCTCATGCATATCAAACACTTGTATATGCTTATAAACTCCCTATCATTAAGTCATTAGTTTAAAGGGAACGTATAGTTTTGGTTGAGACTTAACTTCAGGTTTTTATCATTTTTTGGTGAGATAGTGAGAAATCTCTTATGAAATATGAAAGAGCATGTAATTCCAAGAGGGATTCAATGTTTATTTGGTGAAAATTGGTTTTGAAATGGCCGAGATATCCAAAACAGAGCGATCCTAATAAAGTGTGGGACCCACATTTTATTACTATCGAATTGTTTTACTTTGTTTTTTGATGTTTCAGCTACTCCAAACCCGATTTTTATCAAATAAACTTTGAATTCCTCTTAAAATGGTATGCTCTGTACTATAGGTTTTCCCATCCATTTCGCACTTTTGTCATTCAATTTCAAAGATTTATTATTCAATTTCGTCCCAAGAAGCACGTGGAACGCAAATCCTAACTTCAATTTCGTCAATTGTCATTGCAATTCGTTTTTCGTCAAACATTTTCGAAGACATAGCATTCAGAATCGTCAACTGTCATTCAAATTCGTCCCTCCCACTGACGGATCGCAGAATGTGAAGATCAATTTCGTCTTTGTTCACACAATTTCATGAATTTTTCGTTCAAATTAGTCAGATATTGTCGATTCTTTATTTTGATGGTTAACCAACTTTAAGCCGACATATTTTTATTTTCTCTCGTAAACTGTATCGTTACACATTATTCCCTAACCATTTGCTTTAACAATACACACGAAAAACAAGACTGCCAACGAAAATGATTGAAGGATAAACGACAGTCAAAAGTCATAACCCAGGACAGTATGTCAGTGTCACATTTTGAACTTTAACTCGTAATGTTCAAGTTTTCGCATCATAATGCATGAAGCAAAGTTTAAATTTTGTACCCTGGAAAGCAGCAAACATAATTATGTTATCCATTCTTTGACATTAAACAGGCGACAATTCTACACTTAAATTTTGTCTTTAATCATGTTTGCCTAGAAATCGTTTGTCACTGTTTTCGTTTGCGAGACGGTATACGTCTGTTTGTATCAGTGTGTACTCGGATTGATTGTGTGTGTGTGTCTGTATCTGTGGTTCTGTGTGTGTGTGGGGGGGGGGGGGGGGGGCACTTGTGTGTATGTTAACTCCTGAATGTAAAATGTGAACGGTTACAGAAAAAAAAAAGCAATACTGGAAAAATCACACCGGGTAGAGATATGAGACGAATATGAATGAAAATTTAACAAAAATGATTGACAAAAGACGAAATCGATCCTGCTGTTTTGAGTGCTGCGAATGAGACTGACGAATTTGAACTGTAAATGACGAAAATGTGTGCCAAAATGACTAAATTGAATGGACTTTATTTGAAAATGAACGATGAAAGACGAATATAAGTAAGATTGGCCTACTCCCGACATTCCGCGACGAAATTGAAGTAAAAATTTGTGAA
Organism: Diadema setosum; assembly: GCA_033980235.1. NCBI lineage: Eukaryota > Metazoa > Echinodermata > Echinoidea > Diadematoida > Diadematidae > Diadema > Diadema setosum. The sequence continues at coordinate 8,044,739 of CM067064.1, forward strand.
ATTGAATGAAAAAAAGTTTGATAATGAATGGGAAAACCTATATTTCATAAGTGTTTTCTTGGTATCTCGCAAAAAAAAAAATAAATAAAAATAAAGCCAAATTTTCATCTCCACCAATACTGTACCATATATATTGAGGGACTACAGATTGGATAATAAAAGGAATTTCTTCATTTATATTTCGTTTTTGAAGGGAATGATACTTCTAAATGTTGCAATGAGGTCCGAGGTACTTCTTTTATCCACGGTATGTCTCCATAAAAAGGAGAAAATGAAAGGAAGGCAGATATCTTTCCATATAGAGGGTCACAGTGCCGTCTAAAGAGAGTCTGACCAACTCGGTTTTTGGCTTATGTGTTTTGAAGCCTGTGATTGGTCAAAAGCTGGTCCCGTGATCTACAGGCGCCATGTCGTTACTGAAGTGCGCTCAGACGCAGTGCCCATTGTTAACTACCCCTTATTTGGCTTGGTTATTTTGTTACGTCTGAGCGTAAACGCTTACCCTGTAACGCGTAATACGCGCGGTAACGACATGGCGTCCAAATTAGCAGTTGGCCAGACTCTCTCTGATACGGCACTGGAGGGTCACGTAAAAATACGCCCGCTAACGCTCGCCTTGCTTCCTAAAATGGCGCCGGAACCTGCCCAAAAATGAGCGTACTGCGCAAAATCGAAACTCTTGCTTTGGCGCACTGCGTGCGCCTCTATACATACATACATAGGCCTACACACACACATACATACATACATACATACATACATACATACATACATACATACATACATACATACATACATACATACACACACACATACACACACACACACACACACACACACACACACATATACATACACACATACATACATACATACATACATACATACATACATACATACATACATACAGCGGAGACTACAATCCCTTCGGTCTCACCTCCCTGATACAGGTTTCCTCAGCTGTCATCAAAAGCAGGAACCTTGGTAAGATTTTCCCAGAGCATGCTGAGTCGAATTCAGTCAGAGAAAATGAACAACTACCGTGGTATAGATCTAAATGTTAACGTTAGATCTAACATTGTTAGGCCTAACGTTACACTTCTACTGTCCGTCGACTGTTAGTGTTATCTTTGCGTATCAGTCCCATACGTTATAAAATACGTTATGAGAAATGCCCGTAACAAAAGTTCATGTGATTTTACAATAAGAAAATTTTATTGAATAAAACCTTTCCTCTTTTCTCACTTGTTGGTCTCCTCTTACGTGGGCTAGTTCAAAGTTTTCCACCAAGCCAGATTTACCTGAGTACTAAGTGTTGTATCCTATCCGGCCCGGTTGCCATCATGATGAACTCTGTTGGCATTGCCACGGCGGCTATCGTCGGGAGCATGGGGTTGCTGTGGCTCTGTCGGCGACTACGCTCCCAGCAGAGGAGGGCGGCTCTTCAGGGCAAAGTGGTGCTCATCACAGGAGCGAGCTCTGGTGTAGGCGAAGGTATGAAGCTACAAGTGCAGACACATTAAAAGAAATATAGATTCTAAGTACCATACATATGTTAAATCCAATTCAGTAATTAAAATTAAATGGAGAAACAAGGTTGTATGTGGAAGTCTGACACTGTATCTATATGACATGTCATTGTCTGTAAAAGTGTTTTGAAAATGTTGTTGTTGTTTTAGATTTGATGGAACTCTCTGCCGGGTGGGCAGTTTGCTCCAAAAAATATAATCATTCAAATATACCTTTAAATTCAATTACAAAACCTATACTACTTCAAATTATTTACAAAAAAACTAATCACATTTATTTTAATATTTACAAGAGATGTTTTGAAAAGGTTTTCCATTTCACTGATGAATTAAAAGCAAAGGGCAAGAGTTCCTTTTGAGACAGCCACCCAAAAGTGAGTGCGTGCATCCATGCGTATCGCAAGCAAGGTTAGGCTAGGTAGAGTTGTATAGGTATAGGACCTACAACTGTAGATCTGCACTTATTTAGTACTATACTACTATTGTCATTGGGGTGGCTGTCTCAAAAGGAAGTATTTCCTAGCAAAGAAATCGACAATGAACAGGAAATACTTGAAGTACAAGTCTTTACACAATGCAAAATAAAGACAGTGCTATTTTGGAAGATTAATTGCCTTCAATTTCCATTTTTACAGTATTATGATATTGGTTCTAGACTCTATAGACATCTGATTTCATAAGGATGTGAATAAGTGATACAGTGTTAGTAGCTCTGTGTTTTGATACTCTCTACTAAAATATTCACTATTTTGCAAAGCCCTTGCAGTAACTCTCTAGACAATTTGTGTCTATCTCTGCTATTCTATCCCTGCATAAATGAACTGTATTAAAATCCATAAAGTATGCCTTTTCATTCTCATTTGCACTCACTACACTACTTTTGTGCAGTAGCCATTGAAAGATAAATATGAATATTATGATATCAAGAAAACCACCGAAGTCTGAAAATCATTGATTCTTCTTCTTCTTCCAAGTTAGTGCATCCCTCTTGCAGAGTATTGTTGCACTTGATTATATATGTTCATTAGAATATGCAATGTTTCTTTTTTTTTCTTTTTTTTTTTAAAGAAAGAAGCCTAGTGTGTAATGATGGGGAGTAAGCTATCAGTGAAGTGTGTGTAAACAGTGTAGCTGCCATATAGCGGCATCATTCTCAAATTCACATGGAATATTAGGTTAAAAAAAACCAAACATATTATTCTACCTGACATCAAATTGGGTGTTTTGACTTTCAGAATGTGCGAGAGCATTCCACAGGCTTGGGTGCAAAGTTATCCTCTGTGCTAGGAGAGTGTCTGAATTGGAAAGAGTAAAAAATGATCTCATGACCCAGAAGCTGGTAAGATATAGTCATGTTCCTCAATGTTGCAAACCCTCTTCTTTCAAGAAGTAATCAGTATCACAAGAAAGTTGCAATCAACAAATTGTTATGATAAAAAAATTGTCATAGAATACATCAAATTCTTTTACCTAATAGAAGATTTACACCTGTATCAGTGCTTATTTTGTTTAGATTTTTGCTGAAGATTTTTTTCAAGAAATTGTATATTCAAGTCTACAAGAAAGTATATTTTGATATTCAACACATTTTGTATGTTCAATATTTACCAAGCTGTCCCTCTGTAGCCCCCTCTCTTTATATTTCTCTCCTACTATCACACTTTGTGAGTGTGTTAAGTGACCATTTCATTCAGATGATATCAAAATATGTAACTCACATGCAATGAACAGTGTTAGAATGTTTTAATGTTGATTACAAAATTATGATATCAATGTTCATATTTTAGACAATGACAGTCAATGTCTTAACTCTACCAAAGTGAGACAGTTGTCAAAATTGTCCTGACATCCCTATCCCATTACCCCCCCCCCCCCCACATAAAGAACAGACAAGATCATAATAATACCGTTTCTCACATCCAAACACATAGAAGCAAGGCGTGGAGGCTCACATCCCGCACATCGTACCCCTGGACTTGGAGAAGTTGGATGAGCTGCCCGCCAAGGCAAAACAGGCACTGGATGTACATGGCCATGTGGACATTCTCATCAATAACGGTGGTCTCGGCATGCGAGGGGGCGTGTCAGACACGTTGCTGCCTGTCCATCAGAAGGTTATGAATGTGAACTACTTTGGCTCACTGGTCTTAACAACAGGTGTGTACATTTGATAACTAGGTATATGACCATGAACAAGGTGCCTGGCATTACAAGACAAGACTACAGCAGACATAAATGTTTTCATTTGATAGATACAGTGCACTCCCGTTATAGCGAACACGGTTATAACGAAATTTCCATTACAATGAAGTAAAGATTCAGGCCGCGATGTTACCCACTCTATGTATTTTTATTGCTTATTTGTTCGGTTATAACGAATGAAAATTGCCAGTCCCCAGGACTTCGTTATAACGGGAGTCCACTGTAATATGTGTAGTCAATGAACACCTATATGATAACATTGCAAAGAAAAGTATCTTGTTTTCAAGTAAATTTCAGAAGGAAATATGTCCCATGCTTGTTTCAATGAGTTTGAAGAACAGTTGAGTGAAATGTTTTGGAATGGCTCCTATTAAAAGGCATGTCAAATGAAATGACTCTTGGCCATCACTGTATTTCTCTGGCCCTACCAGCCAGACAACCAGTAGGTTCTTGGTATCCAGCTCTAATTGATTTCTATAACCTCCCCTCCCCCCTTCCCCCACACACACCACCCCAACCACTGAACAGCTCTGTTACCCGGCATGATATCCAGAGGTTGTGGACATATAGTGGCTGTCAGCAGTATCCAGGGTCGGATGGCCATCCCCTTCAGGAGTGCCTGTGAGTATGCAGTGACTACAGTACCTGTCTTCTGATTCCTATCTCTCACACTCATTAGTTTTATGGAGTTCTTACTAATTCAATACTGCCTTCTGTTTTTCAGCTCACCTGAGCCAGAGAGAACTATTGCAATATTTCATCTTCTGGCATGCATCATCCTTAAACTTTTTACGTTAGCAGCTTCTTGAAAACCTCACAGCAGTTTTTCACCAAACTTGACAGGTAGCTCCTAAATCAATAATCTCTGAAAATCTTCTTCTCCTAGACTAGAGCCAGAAGTGGTAGTGCTTAGTTAGTGCCATGGGTGAGTACATTGGTAACTGTAGTTTCAAATTGGGGTCCAGTTTTAGCAATTTTATCTTCTTCTTGTAAATGCACTCTTAAATTTTCACCAAGCTGGGCAGGTGCTATTGCTGTGATGATGAAGTACATATTTGCAGAAACAGGCACTATGCCGCTCAAGGTTCCAGGGCCCCATTTCATAAAAGATGTTAGGATGGCAACTCTTGCTGGAATGGCAACTTCCAATAGCAACAGCCAATCAGGAAGCGGGATATTCATCGTTACCATGACAATTTCCATTCTAGCGAGAGTTGCTATCATATCAACTTTTTATGAATTATTTTAACTTTTTTATGATTATAAAATACATTAGTAACAAGCGCGCCGGAACACTTCTGGTTTTGGGGGGGCAATATCTCAACGGGGGCACATGTGACGTTTTGAGATCCTTGGCGCGGGAGCGAAGCGAGTGAGCGGTGGGGGGGGGGATGAAAAGGGGGATACCCCCCCTCCACTGTAGGGAGCTTTTGTAAAACAGGGTACAAAAGTCGCGTTTATAGACCATTTAAAAGCAAATTTCTAAGGAATTAAACATAGTGAAAAATAATCAGTGCGAAGGACTATGATTACATACGGGAGTACGTAATAATGTGATTGTGTGAGATCCTTGGCGAGGGAGCGGGAGGGGGATACCCCCTCCCACGGTAGGGATTTTTTGTAAAAACAGAGTATAAAAGTCGCGTTTATAGAACATTTCATAGTAAATTTCTAGGGAATTAACATATTGAAAAAATCAGTTGGAAGGACTATGATCTTAACATACGTAGGTATATTATGTGATGGTGTGAGATCCTCGTCGAGGGAGCGAAGCGACCGAGCGGGGGAGGGTGAGGGAGGGGGATACCCCCTCCCACGGTAGGGACTTTTTGTAAAAACAGAGTATAAAAGTCGCTTTTATAGAGCATTTTAATTTAAATTTCTGAGGAATTAAACATAAGTAAAAGAAATCACTGCGAAGGACTATGATAATAGCTTATGAAAACTTGTCATTTTACAATAAGTACGGGCAGAACGAGCGAGCCACTTTTACTTTGCAATTTATCTGAAATGTACTCATTAAAAGCTTTAACGTGATCGCATCGTTCGAACAATACAAAAATATTCTTATACCGCTAGAAAGCAAAGAAGAAAATGAAATGTGTAAGGTTTACTAAAGGTATGTTTCAGCGGGCACACTCAAGGACACGAGGCTACGATCTATACACTAAATTTACTCATAAGTTACTATTAGTGTATAGATACAATAATGTATGTTGTTAGTGTATTATAATTTTCGCCCCGTTAGACCAGGCGTCCACTAGGGCGCGGACAAGACGCAGACAAGCCCCGGAATGCAAATTTGGTATTCCGCACTCCTTCGGCAACCTGTCCGCATGTTCCTGAACGTGTCCGCTCACTGTCCTTAACATGTCCGGGCGTTTCCGCACCTTCGGGAGAGAGAAAAATTTCCGCGTCCAAATTTTGATCGAGACCAAAATTTGGACGCGGAAATGAACTTCCTGACACCTTCGGCGACTTGTCCTGACGATGTCCTGAGGATGTCCCGCTTGTCCGGAACCCTTCCGCTCCTTCCGCACACGCTCCGGAAAAAATCCCGCGGTGTGGGGAAGCTTCCCGAATGAAAGCGGAAGACACCAGGAATGTTTTAGGACAGCGCGGAGCCGATGCGGATCTATATATGCAAGAGTCCGGAACCGATGCGGAAATTTTGTGATCCAGACACGAAAATGTCGACACTTTCCGCGAGCGTCATGCCAATGAAACGCAAAATGAGCAAGAAGGGAGGCGAGGCCCCCATGCAAATATCCCCATCACAGGCACACCTTTCGTCTAGTGATGAAGAACAGGTAAATCTAAGGAATTTCCGGTCCCAGAAGGCAAAGAATAAGGTAGTAGAGACTGTGCCAAAAGCAACAGAAAGAAGTGAAATCAGCCCCCTAACTTCCTAGTAAGTTTGTTTTGATTTGATCTTTTCAGAAATTATTTTTCATCTGAGTGACTTTCCTGGTTCCTATTACTTACTATAGTACATTTTCCTTTATGTTGTTTTCGTATTTTATTTGCAAACAAACTAGGTTGTCCCGTGTGACAGCCCAGCTGAAAAATCACAAAAGTAGGTGGAAGTACACTCAGAAAAAAAAAAAGCATATAATTTTTGGTTAAATGTTAATGTATTACATAAACATGAACAAGTTGTTATTCATACGTAAATGCTTTCTAATGATACAACATATTAGAACAAAAGACAAATTCATCACAATAAAAAGCATGAATTCAATTGCAAAGATATACCTGTGGTTTCATTACAATGTAATATCTTTGAAGCCCAAAATAACAATGAAAGCTAAAGATGATGGAGGAAAATGAATTTTTTGTCACTTCAAAATTCAAGTGAAATGAGAGAAAAAGCAATAAATCATGAACTCGAAAAAGTGTTAAATTTCTGTCTTTCTTTTGTTTCGTTTTTTGCTGAGTGTATATATTTAAGTACACATTAAACATCACAAATCATTTCAGAAATACTCTTTACCTGAATGATTTTCGTAGTTGTTATTACCTAATAATTTGATCTTCTTTTTTTTTGTTTTAGTTGGAAATAAACTTGATTGTCCAATTTGACAGGCCAGCTGAACCCCCCCCCCCAAAAAAAAAAACTGAATTAAAGTAAGTTAAAAATATTTCTCCATTTTTACACTTCATTGACAATAGGCTAGTAAGCTCTAAGCATGGAAAAACAGTTCTCGGACTTGAAAATGTTCAAATGTGATCAAAATAAGAGAGGGTTAGAGATGCACAAGGGTAAAAATCAGAGAAAGAAAAACAAATTTAATGATTAGGACCATTTTGGCATGCTCTACAGAAGTATCAGACAAAACATGTATACTTCATGCTGGATAAAGCACAGGTCTAAAAAATGGGAATAAAGAATATATATACATATATATATATATATATATATATATGTATATATATATATATATATATATATATATATATATATATATATATATATATATATATATATATATAAGTAACAACTGCAACAAAGTTCATGCTGTATTCACCAACGGTTTATTTCTTGTGAAGAAATAAATCGTTAGTGAATACAGCATGAACTTTGTTGCAGTCTTATTACTTATCTTTTTATCTTCCCCACACGTCAACTACCTTATCAACATGATTCATGTATATATGTATATACATTTACATTTTTTATGTATATTATATATATATATATATATATATATATATATATATATATATATATATATTTATTTATCTATATGGTTCAAAAAGTTTGCGAATATCATCCATGTGACTGTAGGCAGAGAAAAAATTGTTCTCCCAGGTGAGACAAATTTTTAAAAAAATGAGTCGTCAGCCGACATGCAGACAATCCTATTCTTCGACTTTTGGTGGTCACATTTATCAAATAATATTGACCAATCAAATTAATATAATATCAGCCGCTACTGCGGAAGCACCACAAGGAGCATCAATGACGGCTAGCAGTGATATGAGGAAAAGTCAAAGTCAGCGCCAAATTCATACCTTTCCATTTTCCTGGTACTGTCCGCAGTTTGTCCTCATGCCTAACTTGTGTTGTCCGGAAGGCATCCTGATTGTCCGCGTTCATTCCTGGTGTAATCCTAGATGTTTCCGCGCTGCCCGGCTACGATTAGCATATTCCGAGGTATTTCGCGCTCTTCCGGAGTGATTCCTAGGAATGTCCGCAGTCAGTGTGCGGACAGTCCGCGGACTGTCCTAGGAAGGTCCCAGGACAAGCCGATTCACAAAGTTATTCCGCGTCTGTCGCGGACAGGATGCCGAAATAACAAAATTTGCTTCCGCAATTGCTTCTGCAACCCTTCCGGGGCTTGTCCGTGCCCAAGTGGACGTCCGCCCTTAGGGGCGAAAATTTTTTGCATTTTCAGTTATGAAATTACAACATTTAGACAAGAAATATTCCTTTATTGTTCATTTTGGTCTTTAAATCAGTGATTAATTATTTGTTACAGGGGGCACTTTGGGGGGGCAAAAACTCGTTTTGCAAGTGCCATCCCTGCCTCCCCCCCCCCCGCTTCCGGCGCCCTTGATTAGTAAGTGTGCTTTTACGTTTCTTTATGGCAGATCCATGGGTGACCAAATTTGGGGCCAGTTTTCTCATTTTGATCTTCATATTGAAAACACATAGTCAAATTTTCCACAAACCTGGCAGGTATTATTGCCAATGTGATAGCTCATAGCCTCATACACTGTATGAATGGACTAAATTTATAAACTTGTGTCAGCTTTCATAGATTCAGAGGTGGGAAAGTCAATGGGACACTGGTAGATACTGGTTTTCAAGTGGTAACCTTTGTTTTCAAGAGGATCAATATTTTCCAAAGTGGGGTACTGGTATTTGATCTTACATGTTCCCCCATACTTTTTCCGTGTGATACCATGAGAAAGAAGCACTAGCTGTACAATGAAAAGTTTTCTGCTTCTCTGGATATGTGAATACATTACCACACATGTTCTTCATATATGAGAAAACTAAAGGAAACATTGGCCCAAATTCACGAAGGTGGTTCAATCTTGTCCATGGTTTAACCCATGGACAAAGACCGTAGTTTTTTATGGGATGCCAAGTGTCACATGGCCTAATTCATTACGAAATCAGTCATTTCGTAACAAAATTTACATTTTGGTGACGAAATGATTGATTTCGTAACAAAATAGGCCATGTGACACTTGCCGCCGTATAAAAAAAACTACTGTCTTTGTCAATGGTTTAAACCATGGACGAGATTGAACCACCTTCATGAATTCGGGCCATGGAGTGTACTTTAAGATTTCATGCCTCTTGTCTCACTTAAACTGCAAATCATTTAAAGCATATGGTTATCTGACTTGTTCTGGTAAAGTTGATATTTTTTTTTACAAATATGTACTTCTAGAGCAAGTGACAGATGTGAGGGTAGTCAAAGCAAGTTCACAAAACGCATGAAAGTGTTATCACTTCTCATACAGTGTTTGAAATGGGATTCCAGTTGAGCTTTCACAAGTCCAGACTGTTTTGATGCTACCAATAATTTACAATTCATTGTTCCTCATTTCCTAAAATCCCAAGCTGTGCAAACTTTGGTTGAAACCAGTAAGCGTACCTTTTGTGACTGGATCTTCCATAGACCTGTTTGATTGTAGTTGGATGGAATGTACAATAATTTGCAAGCTTAGAAAAAAAAAAATATTTAATTGCAAGTATTGCTCTTACTAGAAACATTCATAACATGAAACTTTAGGGAACTTTAGGGAGCCGGCTGCCTTTTTAACCTTCTGCATGCATTTTACTTTTGCAAATCTTGGCTCTTTGCAAAATTCGCCAAAGTCTCATGCACATCAAATTTTTGATTTTACAGTATCTTATTGTCTTCAAAAGGATTATGATATACAATTTACATGGTTTAATGCCAATGCAATAGGATTCTGTACAGCAACCAGGCAGTTGGTGCTCAATAGTAATACATTGTATTGGATTATCATCACTCATCAGGTACATGTACCTAGCACTACACAGTCTCTTAAATTACCAATCTCCATTTGAATGATATTGGTCTTGTTTCACATCCCAGTCACTCAGCAGTCTCTCAAATTACCAATCTCCATATAAATGATGTCGGTCTTGTTTCACATCCCAGTCATATCAAACAAATGTAAGCAGAGTGAAAAATGCTGGTAGGATACCTGCCAAATGAGGCATAACACCATGGTACCTGAAGAGCCTGTGCATTTGTGCAGCATAGTGTAGATTTACACCAACAAATATTAGGATTCATTTTTGCCTTTGTTGCTATCCATTTGTGCCAAGTTATGACTTTTAGTCATAAAGTCAGTGAGTGACTTTTAGTCATTCACTGACAGATGTGGTGAGCCCATTAAAAAAAAAAAAAAAGTGTGTATCATTGCTGTCACTTTTCCTTCACCTGGCCATATGCTCATATCTTATTATGACAAGTCATGCTTGAATCCCAGTTTGTATGGCCATATAGGGCATTTGTTTGTCTGTGTGTGTTTGCATATACATTGTATATCATATGTTTGATTTTCCAGGGCCTTGGAGGGGTAGGGAAACCAACAGCTTACAGGACCCTAATGTTATCAGATTGCATGAGCTGTCAGGGCCAATTAATGGCCAGATTTTTATGATTTACATTGAGCATTCTCTATCACTCTGACCTATACTCTTTTGATCCTGGAGGATAAAGCTTAAACTGTTGTACTAAATTCTTGAACGTACCTGAGTAAATGTTTAGAGAATGATTTCAAAGGAAGAACTTTAGATAGCAGTACAGATTTTGTACATTCAGATGTTAGACATGCACTGACACATGTACAAAGACCTGCAATCTAGTATTGGATTTTGAATACCACTATAGTTTACACCCCTGCCTTAGTTTGGCTAATTATGATAAAGCCCATGAAGGAAATGTTAAAAATATGGTGGATTTTGACACGAACATCGTATTGGTCCTTGCGTTTAGATACAGCCTCCAAACACGCCTTGCAAGCCTTCTGTGACTCCCTTAGAGCAGAGGTGGCCTGCCACAACATCCACGTCTCGGTGCTCAGTCCCAGCTACATCAGAACCAGTATTTCTCTCAATGCTCTGGATGGTGATGGCTCTGCCCATGCAAGTAAGCTGTCATTTTACAGGCTACTCCTGTTATGACAAAGTCCTCAGGACCAGCCATTTCCTTTTATTATATTAAAATTTCATATTTCTTTATATTTAAAGCCAAACACTAAAATATGCAAAGATATATTGAAAATGATTTTAGGACCTGAATCTTTACTTTGTTGTAACAAGAGTTTTGTGAGAAATGTGTTGGCTTAACAGGAGTGCGCTGTATGTCTGACTTGGTCACAGATATTTCAGGAAAAACTACACAATGATAATGAACAAGTGGGAAAGTTCTACTCAGTGTTTTCACATCGTCTCATATGTCAGGAGGTTTACTAGCCAGCAATATCTGAATTCTGCGTGACCATACATTTTGTACTTATGCACACACAGATTTCTAATATATAATGATCTGTGTGCAAGTCACAACAGACTGTCTCATTTGTTTTGTGAACAAAGTAGATAAGTGCAATAATACTTCTCTTTGCCTGAAAAAATCCCTTATGACTTTGAATGTCTTTTTGTTCACAATTTCAATGGAAGCCTTCTATTTCTATAAAAAAGCAGATTTACCTGTTTTGGAAATGTGAAATGAGTGATTCATTTTTAATATAACTATGTATGAAATATTTAAAAGCTGGGCCACAGTCACATGCCAAATCTCTCTACTTTTAGCTACATGTCAAAGCTGTCTACTCTTCCTTGTTCCAGGTGCAATCGAGAAGTGCCATTAAAATGACTAAAACTCTCCGAAATGTTGGTCCGTTTTCACTCATTGCTGTGTTCCTTGTATTCCCCTATTAACCATATTCAACAGAAAGGGAACAATTCAAAGGAGGTGTTTTGCTCCTCAAATAAAAGAAAAAATAAATGATTCAATTCATATTCTCCTAAGTTTGCATTATATGGAAAAGTATGTTTGCATTGTCATATCACAAACACCATGACAACAGAGATGCATGATTTTGTTGCACCATTTTGTGTCATGTAGAAATGGACTCTACCATTGCCAAAGGAATGTCAGCATCCTACATGGCAGACAGGGTTGTGGATGCGGTTGCTTGGCAACAAAAAGATGTCCTCGTGGGTCCCTTCCATCACAAAGCGGCGGTGTTTCTGCGCACCCTTCTACCCAACCTTTTCTTCTGGATCATGAAAATGAAGGCAAAGAAAGGCCCTTCAGGGGAGGATTGATACAACTCTTGCTAGAGTCGCAGTTGAGCTTTCCGTCTTCCCCAGATATTACAATTGCATGTCGGTCGATCTCGTAACAGGTTGATGTTTGGAACTTTCAACAAGGATAATGGGAACAAGATGACGATGCCCTTGATTAAACAAAAAGGGCAAGACACTAAGAGTGATAATGGGCATCACATTTTCCTACACAGATGGAATTAGTAAAGCATTAACTCTGTTATAACCATCAGCAACTTGTGTGTATTCAATATCAATTTGAAATCATTCCTGTGGAGGGAGTTAATTGGTATTAAGATTTCTTAGTGCTCTTCCAGCAATTTGTGTTAGATTGTATAAGCCATGGTAAGTTTGGTTTTTCTCATCTTATTTCTCTCATCTTATGTGGCATCACGCGCCAGGTTGAGAATGTTAAATGACTATTGCTAGTCCCTTGGTGTAGACAACATGAGGTTGGCATCTTCTGCCCATTTTCCTGTGGGTATATTGGGGGGGGGGGGGCACTTCACCACTTTTGCCCCACGCACTATGCGACGAAGAGTGAAGCTAGATCTTTGACATGCGTGAGTTGTGACTCCCTCACTTTCAGGACCTTCATAATTCCATGTCCTATCCAATGGAGGGAGTTTTATGCCTCAGTGGGGACAGCGTGTTAACATATGACAATGCTCAGCAACCTCGATGGGACTCAAACATGAGCCATTTGATTGCAAGGCAGACTTGCTGCCGACTGAGCCACCTTGCTGCCCATTTTCCAGAATGTTAAATGATATAATTTTATCTTCTTCAGATAAAGATTTAACAGGTAACAAAAAGAGTTACAGAGAAACCTTGTGATAGGTAAGAAAGGAGATAACCTGAGTGATATGTATTTATCCATGAGACGTTGATATGGACTTTATGTGTCATACTTTGCGGCTGCATGTTAACGGGATGGTATAGTATTGGTGGAGATGAGGATTGGGCTTTTAACTTTTTGTGAGGTATCAAAAAAAAAAAAAAACACTTGTAAAATAATACACTAGCATACCATTCTCAGAGGAATTCAAAGTTTGTTAGATGAAAATCAGTTTTGGAATGGCGGAGACATGCAAAAACAAAGTAAAACAAAGCGATCCTAATAAAAGGTGGTTCCACCTTTTATTAGGATTGCTCTGTTTTGGATATCGCAGCCATTTCAAAACTAATTTTAATCAAATAAACATTGAATCCTTCTTCTTGGAATTACATGCTCTTTTACATTTTCTCACCATCTCACCAAGAATGTTAGAAACCTGAAGTTAGGTCTCAACTAAAACTATTCGGTCCCTTTAATGAAGATATGCCATATTTTACAGCTCTCACTGTACAAAATTTAGGGGTGTAGCAATTGTCACATTCCTGTGTGCATTGGTAATCATGTGTATGTGTGTCGTGTCTAATGTATGATAAAGGAAGACCAAAGGGAGATAAGTCTGGATTGTCAGAGACCTTGTGGAGATGTCAACTCTTTGGGCACTGACCCACCCAGGCCGACCCTCTCTAAAATTACTGTATTGCCCGTGGGGTCACCTTGCACAAACGTGTATATGCATGTCTGTGTGCATATACCATGTACATGTATGTGCCTAAGAGTGTGTGTGTGGGTGGTGGGGGGTGGGAGGGGAGCTTTGCATGTGAAAATTTGTGTTTCTTTACCAGGCATGTACATATAGCATTGTACCAATGTGTTGCTATGCTTTGCCTGTTTATCACCATCATTTCATAATAACATGCTATTACCAGTACTTTCGCTTTTCTGTGTTCTCACTGTATTTTGACTATACATGTATTGTTAGGCAATTATTGAGATTAACATAGATATGCAATCACTCCATCTCAAGCTGTGCAACATTATGTGAAATTTGCTGTATGATTAAGTAAGTAGACGTCAACATTGTAAAAAACCAAGAAACAATTCCCACCAAACAAAAACAACTTCTAGAGTGCTAGGGGGAGGGCTGCAGTGTATTGTATTCTTAATCATGACAAACATGATGGGTTAGGAGCCAGCGTAGAGGTTTTTTTTAATGTTTGTGACAAACACTGTGTGTACCGTTGGCCATATCATCATGGAAAGAACACATTTGGTGGATAGTGTGCCTTCCCTGACAAAAAAAAAAAAGCAATATCAAATGTCCATGTTTTCTCATTAGATTAAGGTGACAGAAACCCCATATGATCAGGAAGTAAGGTTTGGAACTGATGAGCCATTTTGTGCCAAGTGTACATTATTAAGTTGTTTAAAGGTATAATAACATGTATCATGCAAGTTGTGTGTAAAAGGTGCAGGGTCTAAATAGGTGGTGACTTTGCACTAGTATGCAAAACAGTCTGTTAGGCATACCTTATTATGCAAAATTTTGTTTGAATGCTGCCTTTTTGTTTAATTTCCTCAGAATTGCAATGTGCAATAAGAAGTTTTATAGGGAAAGGAAATACAGAATATAGATTATAACATGTGTCACACAGTCAAGGTTGATTAGAATTCCATTCAGCATGAAATAATAGTCAAGCTGAATGTGTATTTAATACAATGATAATGGGATTGCCTCATGTTCTATAGGTCACAAGGTTGGTAATACTCTGTACTAGCATGGTGCCATCGTAAATAAAGCAGATTCTTATTTACTGAAATATACACATGAAGTAATTGTAATCATTTGTTGAGTGAAGAAATTGTCTATAAAGTCCACTGCACTGCAAGAATTCTTTACTGTCTTTTTGCTACCTTTTGATGAATTATCAATTTGAGTAAATGAATATCAAATGTGTACAATGTATGTGAACATATATGTGTAGATTGGGAGAGGCGGAGAGAAACTCTCCTTGCAGAATGAATTTAAGGAACAAGTTTGTATGGCTTAAAAGTTGTCACCAAAACACTGCAGTTCGGTGAAAACGTGAACAAAGCTTCGTTGTTGAATGATGACATACAGTGCACATGATCTGGCATGGTTTCCTGCAGATTTGAGATTCTTCTATCAGTGAGGGGAGGGGAGCATTTACCCTTGACCATCACAGGGGCACTTTTGCAAGATGAAATCTGGCCCAATGCATTGGAAAAAGGGGTGTGCATTGTATACAGTGACTTGTCAATCGCAGATAAGGGGTGTTTTGCTTCTCTTCTCTGTGGACTCCTGAGAAACTTAAAAAAGGGGTTAGATTTGAGATAAACTGAAAATAAGTTGCCAAAAATGGATGCGTGTTCCATACTACCCTTCAAAAATATACTCTCCAAATATAACAGTAAATACAAAACACACCAAATTTTGAATGTATAATATTGAAGGTTAGTTTAGTATGATTTTACACCAAGGTTTGATTTTCTTTATTGTCATTATAGATTCTGAAGAAGGGCAATTCGCCCAAAAGCTTAAGGTGGTGCTACCAACATCACAGCCATGTCTCTGTGCAAGTTTTGCTGTCAATATATATATATATATATATATATATATATATATATATATATATATATATATATATATATATATATATATATATATATATATATATATTTATATATGGATACATACACACATGCATACATGCATACATACACATTTTCATATTAATACATGAACAGTATACAGTGGACCCAACCTATTGTAAACTCCTCAGGATGATAGAACACTTATGTTACTCTGAAATTTTATTTCATTAGGGTTTGATAAAAATACATTGAAAAAATTACTTTGGGTTATGATGAAAGTTCAGTGGACTCCCGTTATAACGAAGTCCTCGGGACCAGCAGTTTTCTTTCATTATATTGAAATTTCATTATAACTGAACAAATAAATGATAGAAATACATAAAACTGATAATGTTTCGGCTGATTAACCAGATTTTCGTTATAACTGTGTTTGTTATAACGGGAGTGCACTGTAATATAAGAATTTATTTTACCTAGCCAATAGTCCACTGCTACTGAATTTACTTGAAATGCTGTACATGAGACACAACAAGAACAAAAATAAGTCATTGTGAATAAGTGTTTTCAAATGTTTCCATTTTAATCTTGTTTCAAGTCTCACTTGCCTCTTCTCTGTACAAAGTGACAGATAAATTTTGTATTTCTGCTTTACAAGAAAAGATAATTGTGTTCAAATTCATTCAGCAAATCCAACAATGTATAGTATGATATGTCAATATTAAAGAATACATGTAATTACATGTTACTTATGGTTATCAGTCAAAGGGCAACTATCAGAAATTTCTTCCTCTATTTTTTTTTTTTTTTTTTTTTGGCTTACAATCCTCATCAAGCCCATTGAGAATATCACAGCACCTTACATCACTGAGCTCATTCAAATTTTATGATACAAGATCACTGAAGCGAGATTGATGAAGTTTTCTTCAGAGTAAAAAGCAGTTTCATGTTCATGGCCACATTGACAAAGACTCAAGTGCAACAGACTGAAAAGTATCAATTTTCATCAACATCAAACAAAAAAAATCAGAAAATCATAGAAGTGTAATGTAGTTTATGTTTTCCTCAAAGCAATACCAGTTGTCACAAGTGCATACTAGTTTATGCAAATTAAATGAAGTGATCATGTCTTTGTCGATAGGTGTAAAAAATAAGCTACACATTTTACTCAACAATTTGGCAGCTAAACATCCCTCTCCCTAGAAATAGTTTAAAACAGTTTGACACAAAGGGTGTAATGTATTGCTTTTCATAAAAAAGGGAGAAATTTTGGCAAATACAAGTATGTGAGCAGGTGAATGTGGAACTCGATGGAGGCGTTAACATTATCTCCATTTAATTTGCATAATTATGTGGTTGTGACAAACATCATTGCTTGGGATATCACATGAAATTGTAAAATTCCAAAACCTTCCCACTCCTGGTCAAATTGTTTAAAGGAACATTTTACATTATTGGGTTTTGTTTTGTTTTGTTTTTTTCCTTTCTTTGAGGGGGTATGTTTTCTCTTTCTGCTGTATTCATTAGAGTCATTTCAAGTTGGCCCAAAATTTCACTTTTCTGCCATTGTAAAACTTGAAAGTACTTGAATCCCTACAAGCACTGTCAACATCCCAGTACTGCTGAATTAGGTTTTACAATGATATTGTACCAGTTGATTAAACCTACAGTTTAATACCTTTCACGCACCAACCTCCACTAATGATGTACGTATGAGCATCATCTTACAATATGCAACTTACTGTGCAGAGGAAAAAACGCAATCATAACAGGATTCACTCCTGAAAATTTTCGGCGAATCCTTAATAATAAGCAAAAATAGTACAATGTTCACTCCTCAACATGTGGGACAAGTTCTATTTAACATAACTTGTCACAATCACATCTGGCCTGATGGTGAAATACTGTATGGCCAAGACATAGCAATTGCTTGTTCCTGATTTTGGGAAGCAGTGATAAAAAGACTGATGCAGGATTTATGGTTTATCACACTTAAGCAGACCTTTCCCGACCATTACTTTTTGACTCTACTTGGAACGACAAAAGTTGCCCCCCCCCCCCCTCCATTGATCACTTGCTCAGCATACATACCACTTTGGTTTTGATAACTAGTGTTTTGTCATACTAGTATTCAGTGATATGTAAAACTGTCCTGGTTAAACTTGATTAATTATGCACTGTAGAGAAGTGTGAAGGTAATCAAACAGAAGTGGGCACATCAAGGACACACCATGTTAAAACATCTTATCGTATACCCTTTTCTAAACCACAGTCACTTGTGGGTAATTTATGAGGATTTAATGATGGAATAGGGGCACTTCAGAAATGAAATAATGCAAGCCTAAACTGAACAGATTATTGAATGAGTGTCTGATATCAAGATTGTAAGTAAGAGTGCATTTATGTTGGACAAACTGAAGCAAAAAAAAAAAAAAAGATGGCAGAAATATGTAAAAAGACAAAATCTGGATTTTGACAGGACTTCGAAAGTTGGAAAGAACCATTATCAATAACCCAGATAAGTGAAAAATGTGCTGCGTGACTAACAAAATGATCAGCACAAGATTGTAGTCGCTGCAACAGGTACAAAATGCCAATTTCTTTCCATATCTGTCTTACTTTGGAGCATAAATCTGGCACCATGACTGAAAAAAAAAAAGTGATCAGAAACTGCCACCAATTCAATTGCATCTGGAAGATGACAGAAGTGTTTTATTTATGCTGCCTTAATGCTCCTGTAACACAAATATCCAAGTACAATATATTACATCACAGAGTTCCTGTAACAGAAACCATCTTGCAAATTTTGATTGCCAAACTGAAATATCTTATTCTCTGGGTTATCAGCTTGTTTGGTTAATTGTGTATTTTAAACCCTTGAGTCACACACAAATACACATACTTATCACATGATACACAGCCTCATGTGTACATACAATGACCATGACCCCACTTACCAGACATCTCCATGACTGCATGCCTCCAGCCTATATGTACGGAGTGTTTTGCAAGGAAGACTTACAATAATAGTAACTTACCTAACCATGTAACCTACCCTGAGGAACAGGAAAGAAGCTCAAAAGAAGCTTCGCTTGCTGCCACAGTATTACTATTAGTGTAGGTCATCATTACAGTATGACTCTCATGCAATAAGACCCTACCCAGTAATGGAGTTTATGGGTTGCATAAGTTGTTCTTCACTTAAGTATGATGGAAAGAAGTAGGCAAGTTTTGACTTAGTAATGGCAGGTCCACAACCAAAGGGTTTCTAGGCAGGTTAAACATTGATGTAAAGCAACGGGGGAAAATTGTCATCCATATACAGATCATACTTTACTTCCCTTGATTGTATAAGTAGCAGCACAATCAACAAAGAGATTGCTTTTTAACACAACATGTCAGAAATGACAATTTAACATACATATGCATACTTCCACTACACAGAGTTCACATGAGAACTCCGACATCAATATTATAGGTTTGTCCAAGCAGGCTTCCGACAAGTTTTGACACTACTCCCTTTACACATACTTTGACACCTTCTCCAGGGCTGCCGACATTGGAAACTACTTGAGAGTGAGACTCCCATAGGCCAATGCTATAATTTTGGAGTCAAAATGAGTGAGATGAATAGAAGTGCATGCAAATGAAATAAAGTTTTAGAGTGAGAAAGGACCAAAATGAGTGAGTCTCACTCTCAATGAGTGAGAGTTGGCAGCCCTGCTTCTCTGCAACCTTTACCAGCATGTGTATCACTTTGTGTCTGTAAGATTCACTGGTATATATCTTGTACCCTGCATTTTACGGAGAATAGTCAGAGATTTGAAATATTTTGTGAAACTGGGTTCTGCCTCATCACATTCCGGTCAGTTTGACCATTACTGTAGTGAGGCCATGTCGACATACACCAGGTTCTGTTGACTGTATTAAAATCAACTCTGACCAGACCCCAATTCAACTCTAGTGCACCAATTCAACTCTAGTGCATGCCTGATATTCCTCACACAATTATTAACCAACATCACAGCTATTTACATATCATTTGCATATTTTTTTTTTAAAACTACAGTCAACCCTGCCTAAGTCAAATCTATTTGGACTGAAGAAATAGCTTCAATTTAGAGAAAATTGGACTTACGAGGGATTAAAATCATTAGAATATAAAGAGAAGAGGACTTGAAAAGACCTTCGACTTAGGCCATTATTCGACCTATTTAAGGTTGACTGTAGTTGTATCATTTCAGTATTTCAATATTTCAATACAAATTTGAATTTTCAAACGTTTCTTTCCACACACATGAAATAAATCTCATTACTCATGACAATACCTTGTATTTTCCCTCAATCCATCTTCCTAAAAACTCTCTGCACAACTATCCAGATGGGTCAAATCCATGCTCAGCCACAAGTTTGTTGCTATGCATTTCCACCATAGTTGTACCACAGTCTTTTTTCTTTCCTGCTACATGTAGTTATACAAACACCATATTGGTATAAAGAATTCCACAACAACAACAAATAGATCAGAGAATGGTGCCAGGAATCTCAGCACCATGCATCATTATTTTTTGGGGGGACGGATACAAGATAATCAATTGTTTGATAGCTTCTCACAATTCATCACATTGTAATTTAGTAACTTGTGCATCAACAAATTACATGCAAGATAGTACAATTCAGTTATGACACACTAACCCTACATTCCTGAATAATTTATTTGTCCCACAAATTCAGTGAACTCAAATCAAGAAGGCATTACCATGTGAGAAGGTAATGTCTATGTCCAAAAATTCTTACATATACCGTATACAGTATGAATATTTTTGATATAAAAAAGGAAAGAAAAAGGAAAAAAGAAAACAAATACTTCAAACGATATCAGAAAATCACAGCCTTATACTATGATACTCCAATCATCAAAGTGTTCCAATACGCCAAGTATATAGCTTCATATTTCAATTTAGTAGAGTGCAAGTAATGAAGGGATAAATTACAGATAAGATCAGTTATCCCCCAGCACCACCACTGAGCATTTAATCCCCAAATGGATTCCCTGGCTGTACGATACTTCTGTATTAATGGAGTCACAGCCCCACGACGTAAGTTCAATACTTGTACACATATCCATGACAATGGCATGACTCAACACTGAAACTGAATCATGCGAGCTAAACCTTCAAATCTCATGAATTTTACCCTCATAGAACTACAGTATTTGAAATTTAAACTGAAATTGTACATCAAACAGGCTGCTGAGGGGTCAACCTACGTGAAGCACAGGATACCCAGTACTTCTTCTTGCTCTAATACAATGAATCAAGGGAAAGCAAGACTGGAATACATAAGAGACATTAACGCCTCACGGCTTGGGCTCATTGTGGCCCAAAAATGACTCTTCTAGTGAGCGCAACAACACGTATGTGTCATCAATATGACACATCACCAGGAGATGCTATTAAGTATATTGGGTGTTTTACTGTTGTTTTTTTCATAAAGCTAAAGAAGAGCCAGGGGAGAGGATAAATCCTTCACACACTGTGTGCTGGTGCATGCCCGACTTTCTTAGTTTCTTACAGCAGATTACCGGTACTTCAAATACTGTAAAAGTGGAAATTTTCGTGGTGTTGAAATTTTCGCGCTTTTCGCCTAACCAGAAACTACCGTGAAAATAAAAGCACGCGAATATTTTGCTAGCCATATGTTCCTGTGCGTGATACCTTAATTCCGCGGAATTAAAAACACGCGAAACTCTTCTTACCCGGCCAATCGCGAAAAATTAGTCGCACGAAAATATCCACTTTTACAGCAGCAGATGGATTTGTTGAAATTCTGTTGGTGTTTTTCTTTTTTTTTTTGTTGCTTTTATACCCCCATTTTCACAAAAACAAAGTCATTTATATTTAAGCCCTTTACACTGCATAAATTATCAAGTGGACTAGCAATGCATCAGTGATTCATCCCTCATCATCAACTATCAGATTATTGACATCAGAAACAAAAACAAAATAAAACAAATATGGATTAAATTTGTTCGACTGTGGTATCATACTTCAGAATTTTATTGTAGCTGCAAAAACAAGGGGGACCAGCCAGCTCCTAAATTTTCTACATCTCTGTTACCTTAACAAACATTAGGAGCAGAGGATATCTATGTCTGGCAGAAGTAGGCCGAATATTGCACTTTGGTGGAAGGTACATGTTTGCTCTCTCTACTGCTTCCTCTGTATCTTGAATGTTATATCATAGCCCCACATTAATGATCTCTGTATGTCCGTGAACTAACAAAGACAAACAAGAACAAGAAACAAACAAAAATAATTAAATGTACACCTGCCATTTAATCAACATAAATAATGGCTGTTGCATGCAACATCAGAATGAGTTTTTAAAAAAAAATACTGATATGTGTGAGTAATAATCTGGCTGTTAAGATTGCATCACTTCACTATTAATAGTCTATAGCAATTCATTGGTGCCTATGATTGCCATAAGTGGCATGTATTTTGTGTATGGTCTAGGTTTTTTGGGTGTAAAAATGTTTTGTTTTGTTTTGTTTCTGACAAGTCAGGTTACACAAAACAGGAGTAAAATAATAACTAATTTGTCTTCTTTGTGCGTGTGTTGATCTATACTGTAAATGACAAACAGTAATACATCCTAAACGTATGCATACACCTTGTATGTTCCGATTAAAGCTTGGTAGTACATGCTTCTGTGCAAGTTGTGGCCTCAAACGGAATTGAATGCTGCAGTCACACTGTATCACTATACTTGCTTGTAAAATGCCAAATGAATCATTATTCAAACATTTACTTCACCTTTCACTCACTGTCTGGTAAAATCAATTTCTGGCAATGAGAAATTAAGCAGGACTTTTGACAGCATTCAGCAGCTGGTCTGATAAGAGGGGGGAAAAAATCATTCTTCAATGGGTTTACCTTACATTCTTTCACACAAAGCACCTGGTATGCAGACATAGCTTTTATAGAATCTCAACGTACAGTGGCTGCTAACAAGGGGAAACAACAAGAAAAAAAATGCACACACAATGTTGTTGGTCTTTACATAATGTCACACCATAATAAAGGCCTTTTTTTTTTTTTTTTTTTTTACAGGTAATTGGAGGTGTGGTGAAAACAAAAATATTGAAAACAAAATTAAGAAATAAAAAATATCTGCAAAGGCACACACATAAAGTACATTGTATAATGATAAAACAGTCGAGCAAGGAAATTCATTAAATTTCACAGGAAATGACTGCAGGGTACACAAATACTGCAAGATTTTTTTTCTTTATTTTGAATGAGGTGACGTTTTTCATGTTTAATATTCTGTGTAAGTATACATGCATTACGTAATGTACACATATAAATCACCCAGTACACAGAGTAGTGTCCACAGATACATTGTACTTCATCAAAGGTAGCGTGCATACACTAGAAAACTGTGCACACATTAATACTGGTTGGGTGGTGTTACAATTTACTAGTGTATCTGTGAACCGTGCATGTCACTTTCACGATGACATATGATTAGACAGAGTGCATCAAGGGGTCAGACACATACCAGTAGTTTGACTTTGCCCCTCCCCCTTCAAGATGGGGGGGGGGGGGTTGGATGGAGAAGGGCACAGTTTATCTGACTCATCATGTGTTACATTCATGTATTATTCATCACCCATCTCACAGCTCTCCCCAGTGTATGCAGTGAAAGACAAGCTTTTCTAAACTTGCATACCATAATAAGGTTCTAGGTTTTGTAAACTCTTTGATTCCTTCTTTTTCTTTTGGTTTTGTTCCATTTTAAATCTTGTGTGTGTGCTTTTTGTTTTTGTTTCTAATGGGGGGGGGGGTGACAACTTCTGTTTGGAAGGACTTGGCACTTGTGAATTTACAGATATTAAGCCATGGTTGCTGGTGGCAAGATATTATCAATTCTCTCTGCACTGTGGATCAGCCATTTATTTCTCTATAGCAACTTCTTGTGGTGCAACATGTGAATGGCTCTGCATGAATAACAGCACTACAATCTGTACGCACCACCCAACTCGTTGCACACACCACGGGACTAAGCAAAGCCTTTGTCATACTTTCACAGGTCATTGGCTCTTGTGTGCAGTAGATTCACTAAAAAAAGCAAAAGACAACAGGAGAAACTGTTGCCTCTCCAGAAGTCTAGAGATCATAAAAAACCCTAACTGTTACTTTTTTGCTTTTATATATAATGATGATTCATAATTTACTCTTTCCTCGTTGAACACCACATGCCTTACTGCACTAGAGGGCAGTACCATTACAGATGGCAAGGCATACAACAACTTTCACTGATCAGCCTTCATTGCATAATGCTCCAAAGCCAAGGATCATCAATTTTCATTTGATAACCATATCACATAAGTTACTCAAATCCACACAGAGGAGACAGATTTCACAAAATTGAAAAGTGTGCGTACATGTACGTGTACAAAGCTGCTCAGATGTACAACACCCCCCCCCCATTGTCTATTTTCTACCATACTAGTGAACTTATTATTCATCTCCTGCACTTTATACAGTGCTTGCAAGTAGCAGTTTGTGTCTATATAGTGAAGACTACACTGTACCACAAATCACACACAAACAGATACAAAACACGACAGCAGGACTTGCAGATCCTACTCAAACCATGAATCAATAATCTTGAAAACGTGGGAAAGAAATATTGTTCTCATCACAAATGTTATCCACAATAAAAAGAACTAGAAATGTCACTTTGGCGACTGGTATGCCTCCGCCATAATGCATGATTTCCCAATAGGTCTAGATAGTATGTGGACAATGTGTGATTACATTTTCACAAAATTGGCAAAATATTGAAATGACAAGTTTGTCACAATTGTGTTGAATGTTCACCTTCCTTGACCTAGGTTTAATTGGATGAATAGGAGAGCAGTATTTGGGGATTTAAGGACTTTAACTTGAACTTGACCAATTCATACATTTATGCATTGAGTAATTTTCAAGGTACCGGTATGGAGAAAAAGTGCAATTTCTGAATTGAATAGTAAATTGTTACCATTTTCATCTGGCCTTTGACCCTAAAATTCATAAGGTAATCACTTTCAGGTGGAACATGCATAATATGCACGAAGTTTCAAGATAACTTGAGCCACTTCCAAATATAGAGGAAAAAGTTAGTTCAGCACTTTCACTTGATCTTTGACCTTTTGACCTTTGAGGCAAAAAAAAGAAGAAAAAAAACTTTCCAGAGAATTTCTATTAGGTTACACATGCATACACCAAGTGTTAAAAAAAATAACCCTGCTGGCATTGCATAAATATGAGGGAAATAGTAAAATTTTGAAGTGTTGCACTTGACCTTTGACCCCTGACCTTTGACCCCATGAACCCTACATTCTCTAGATAATCACTTCCAGTCAGTACATGTACTATGTTCCATGAAGATACCTTGAACAATTTTCCAAGGTATGAAGAAAAAAAAGAAGTTTTAATATTTTTACTTGACCTTTTGACCTTTGACCTTTGACCTCATGACCCATACTTTCACCAGAGAATCTTAATTGGGTAATACATGTATACACTAAGTTTCAAGAAAATATCTTCAGCCATTCAATAGATATGGTGGAAATAGTGAAATTTTATGTATTTGACCCTGACCTTTGACCTTTGACCTTTGACCTCACAACCCAAACTTTCACCAGAGAATCTTAATTGGGTAATACATGTATACACTAAGTTTCAAGAAAATCTCTTCAGGCATTCAATAGATATGGTGGAAATAGTGACATTTTATGTATTTGACCTTGACCTTTTGACCTTTGACCTTGAGCATGTGCACCCAAAAGTTGATAGGCACAACTTCACCCCCTAATACACATACATGCCAAGTTTCATTAGGATACCTCAACAGCTTTTGATAGTTACCTTGTCCACAAAATTCATTACGGACGGACGGAAGGACGGACGGACGGACGGACGGACGGACGGACGGACAACCCGAAAATATAATGCCTCCGGCACCACTTCGTGGCGGAGGCATAAAAAGAAAAAGCTGGAAATTCACGGCAGAAGTCATTGCTGCTCTCACAGTTTCTCAATGAGTGGAATACAGAACCGTCTGCCTTGCAGGTAGGAAGGGTTACTGTACACATTGTAAGCCATGTCACTTCTACTGGTAGCCGTCTTCAACATAGTGTCAATGACAGGACAATGTCATGGCTTGCTCCTGACTATGATCTACAGGCAGTACAATGTATGTGAAATTCTTTTGACATACATATGTACATACAAATGTACGTACATTACACGGCAGGGAGGGAGAACTAAAGAGTAGTTTCAATTCAAAAATAAAATGAGATACTAAACACTATCCAAGGTAGTAAATATCATGTTGAATGAAAACAACAAAAAAATAATATCTTTTTAACCTGCCCTGTTCAACTTTTGAGCTGAAAGGTATTGTCAAAAGAAATAAAAATTTAATTTCAGACACATTCTCATTTTGATTTCATATTTCTTAACAAGGAGAGCTCTTGAAAAAAAATCAGAAACATTTTCACAAAATGTCTACAATGTTTCTAGGCTGAGAGAGCTTGTGATACAGGACTACTTTGCTAGGACACAATATCACTTGAGACACAATAAAAGTTCTTCCCACCATGGGTCTACCAAACTGAACTCTTGAAGTGCAGACTAACACAAAATCCATCATGAAAGTCTGTGTCACAAATGTCACTCACTGGCACAAAATCCAATCATGACCAAGTTGTTAGATAAGTTGGACAACACTTGCAAACCTACAAATTGTAGTCGACAATATTATTGACGCTGGTACTGTTACATGCTTGTGCATGCCACGAGCTGGAAAACCTCCCTACTGCTGAACAAGCATGCAACACAGCTGATTGTGGTTTAAATTCACATGATGCGAACTACATCAAGCATGAAGCATGGCACTGAATGCAGATTGCACCACAAACTTTCTAGGCAGTGCACACACAGAGTAGTTTTTGTCTCCCAGTTTTAGTCAAAATAAAGATCATGAAAAAAAAAAATGAGACAGAATCATTCAGTACGGTTATTAAAATTCTGCTTACACATCCTTACACATCTAGCCTACTCAAGGCTCAAACAAATGATGTCTTCTTTTTTTTTTTCTTGAAGTATAAACTACAGCACTGTGATTGAAACACCTACATGTATACATGTAAATATACGTTACACACTGCTTTGTCAGGCGCTAAGAGGCATAACATTATACACAGCACTGGCAACATAATTACAACTGTACTGCATGTACTGAAAATGATGTATGACGCATAGCTACACAGATACTAGCCCTGAGAAAGCACACACAATTGAGACTTACGATTGCCTGTCTTACACAACTTTGGCAATTCTGTCTTGAGGGGAGATTTATGGAAGACAAACATGACATAATAGATTAAAAAAAAAAAAAAAAAAAAAAAAAACTGCGGAAAAAGAGTGATTGGGAAGTCTATAAAGACTAAAAGACTCCTGCAAGTGTCTCTGTATACCGGTAATATGTGCTGCACAATGGTGAATGCAACTGAAATGTACCATCTTATGTTCACTGTTGTGTTTTCCTTTTATAAGAATACATCCAGGTGTTGAATTACATTGCAGGTCCCTGTAATATCATTTTATCATTTGGCTTCTGAGTACCATTTCTTGTATCAAGAAGCTACTCTTAAGGTTGGTCAATGATGCACAATTTGAAAGCAGAACACCATGCCCAATCACAGATTAGCTATTCATACATGTAGCACATATCATAGCATACTGAAAATGCATGGGACCTTCTGAATCAATGAACAGATCAAGACTCACAACTCTATGGCACACACATTTAGCATGCAACGTGCCCAATAAGATCAACCCTCTTTTGGGCGACATGGTTGCAAGATTCAAATTGATGTGAGTGTACCATCTTATCACAATTTTCATGGTTGGACATCCAGGTATTAGCAGCTGATGGAGTATCAAGCAAACCCATGATCAGTGTATTTTTGAGGCAAAATTATCTACTTTTCTTCCATGACTGACTTTGAAATGTCAGTTGACACAAGAAATGTTATTGACAAATTACATGAAAGAATGCAATGGTAGATAGAAGTTTCTGGACGCCAACACTGTATCGTTTGTGTCACCACGTACAAATGTACACTGTCTGTACACTGTCTGTTTGTGCATGCACAGCGTTCACACTGATTCAAACTCTAGCTCCACATACAGAACACGGGTTAATTGTTTGTTTTCACTTGATCTACACCTGAAGTGATGCATACCCAACCATGAAAATATTACTCTGCACAACCCAATCTTTACTTTTAAAAGACAGCAAAGTCAAGTACTCTCAAAATCAGTAAGCCACAAAGGTTTTAAATCCTGCACACTCTGCCTATCAAACTGCCCCAAGGTGTACTGCATTCTAACGAGCAACTTTTCAAACAAATTCATATAACTGAAGCCTATCTTCACTTTAGTGATGGGCAAGTCCATGAAAAAAGTTACCTCAGGGTGAAAAAATAAATTTCACAGACTTTAACTGAATTTATGTTCAAAGTATTCAGAAAAACCTATATTTAGATGAATATAAAGAAAATTTGGGGAAAATCTAGCGAAATTGATTTTTTCACCATGTCAAACTAAATTTAGCTTCATTTTGAATGTAGTGCTCAAAAGCACTGTTTTGCACACATTTTATTAATGAGAGAAAAATTAGAATGTTTAAGCCCATCTTGGCTGCATTTATTTTTTTTTTCTACTGTCCATTGAACGCACTAAATGAAACAGAAAGAATTTTTCAAAAATATATTATATTAAGAAAATCACAGCATATTGAAATTTGGTGATTTCTACCTTTTTGAAAGTGTAATGTCCGTGACGTTTTAGGTATGAAAGTTTTTGTACTGAGATTAAAATTGATCCAAGTAAGTTAAAATTTGGTTTGCAAAGCTAGAATATGGTGTTACACAAGATTACAAATTAAATTTTGAAACACATGAATACTTTTCCAGTAAAATGCGTCACGGACATTACAATGTTATAAATCCTATAGACGTCACGGACATTACTAAGTATCAAAAATTTAGAAATACTTTTTTAAAAATGCTGAAATTTTGTAATTAAACAATGTTTTTCTGATTATTAATCAATCTGTTACACAAGACTATCAATTAAATTTTGAAACACATGAACACTTTTCCAGTAAAATGCGTCACGGACATTACAATGTTATAAATCCCATAGACGTCACGGACATTACGAAGTATCAAAAATTTAGAAATACCTGTAAATAATGATGAAGTTTTCTAATAGTGCCTGTAATCTTTCTTTGTTAGTGTGAATGTGTGTGTGGGTGTGTGTGTGGGGGTGGGGGGGGGGGCAGGTATGTGTGTGTGTGTGTGTGGGGGGGGGGGGGGGTAATACCTTGTTCATCAAATCTTTACCCTTGTTTCTACTTTCATTATCTCACCAACCTGCAGTTGGGTCGTTCATTTGAGTCAAGTTCTTAACCAAAAAGTCAGTGACATATTTTGTAGCTCAAATCACTGCAGTTCATGGAGATGGATGTACTGTTACATTCATGAAAAGACAGGGTACATCTAATCTGTTCGTCTATAGCAATGAAGAAGAGTCTTCATCGAGAAGACACAGATTATTGAGTGTCTGTCTTCTCTAACAATGGACAATCTAAATATATGTTCCTTTAAACAAAACTTTGAAGCTAAATAACTAAACTTTTTTACAAAATAGCAGTAGCAGTAGCTCACAATCTACCCTGTAGTAGAATTGCATCTAGGCATTTTTTGCTTTGGTTATGTGTTCTCTTAACTGTACTTAATTTTGTGGTATGATGAACCACTTAAATTAGCCTTTATTGTACCATGATTGTACATTCATGTTTATTATTGCCACTTATTAAAGAAAATCATGTATCAAAGAAATGCTATATATGTTGTAAAGCTAGCTCATACAAAAAAAGATGTCAGCAGAAAGAACTAAACAAAAAGTTAATCACTTATTATGTTCAAGGTTCATCAAAGGTGTAATATCTGTAACATCCATGGGCTTGTTCCTATATATGGTCAATTCCAGCGTAACGGACATGACATTCAGACCACTTTTTTGTGATTCAAACCATCACACAGTGAAATTGGGAGTCTCCAAAAGATTCTAATTGAGTTTATCAGACACATTTAAGTATATGGAACGTACACTGAAAATTTCATGGAAATTTATCAAGTGGTTGTTGAGAAATTGCATTTTTAGCGAGCGTAACGGACATGACACTAAATGGACAAGGCATTTTGATCTACTTATCATTATGAAAATTCCTGTGAATTTTTGGATAAGATGCAGCTGGTTTTGGTCTTGATTAAACCTTTAGGTCATGCTTTACTCATAAAGTCCTAATTTAGAGTAGTTCTACTGTTCATTCTTTTTTAATAGTTTAAAATATTGCGTAACGGACATGACACTTCGAGTGTAACGGACATGACAGTTTTGTCCACTTTTTGTAAGCTAAGAGAATTTTTTTATTACAAGGTATAGCAGATATTCAATTGTTGGCATAGTAAGTTTAGAACATAGGGACACATATCATAACTGCAATCATGTAATATTTCTTATATTTATATCATTTTAGGGGGGTTAGTCTTTGTATATATTTACAAAACAAACAAATATAAAAAAAAATCACTCCTGCACCAGCTAGCTACAATTAGTGACAAATTTCCAGTTACTACCACCCACCATAGCAAAACAGGACATATTACTATCTTATACTGTGGTTATTTTTTTCTTAGTGGCCTAATATTTGATACTTAGTATTATACACTAGCGTAACGGACATGACACCCTTGTAAGGTGAACCATATTTTCACTTCTTTGTTTCAAAATAAAAAGATTAAAATAACTGCACACTGCTAACTACATTATGTTCTTGAACAAAACATCAAAAAGTCCTTTTATTGCAGGTTTCAGTGATCTAACAGCTACTCTAAAGCACATAGAGTAAATGCCCAGAGTACCACAATGGCATACATGTACAACACAGAAGATCATGTCTCCATATCTGCGGATAGGCAAAGAAAACAGAACAAACCAGAACCAGATCTGTATGAAATAAAAAGATTGCATACAACATCATTAAAATGAACTCAGGATTGCATCAACTTTTATGCAATGAAACAGGACCACAAAACTGTTTGGTACCATTATCAAATTAATGTTATCATCTGAAAGAAATAAGGTATGTAAATTTTATTTCTGCAAAGTTCTTTCATTTGGCATTAATGTCATCCTTGGAGTAGAATCATCCTCTGTTATCCAATCTTGGATAGACTATTGTAAAAACTTCCACTGCTACAGTAGTGCCAGTACTTTATCATTGTCAACAAATGCTTTATTTTCTTGGCTAGAAGTGAATGATCAAGCCCCTTTTTTTTCTGAGAATTTTCACAACATATACCGGTAATCCATTTCCATGTAGAGTGGTCACCTGGGCAACAAAGTATTTCTTGTTTTCTTCACGGCAAATTCAACTCATACAAATTGTATAATCAACTTCTTGCTTGCTTAGGCACTTCTTAAGGCTTGCCAGAGTGGTGTACTGGTTACATTATTCTCACCAGCTTGGGAGCAGGACTTTTTGAAGTACTGGATGCTTTCCCAACAAACTGGTTGTAAATGATTATACAGTGTACCTTTCAGTGGATAAACATCTTCTCAAAGCATCTCAAAATTGTGCTTTTTGTACGATGCTGTGCGCTGTCATATATATCGGTATATCCCTTGGCATAGAGGTACATCTAGTTTAGTTGTATTGATAAAATGGATAGGCAGCATTCAGACCAACTTTCTCTGACGATAGAGCTACATGTACTGTCAACTTAATATATCTTAATAAAGAAACAATTCCATTCTCAGCCCTCTTGGCAAGTGATATCTCATTAACGTGCCACTGAAGGTGTGGATTTATAGAGTCATAGAGATCAGAGAGGTACATGTATGGATGCAGCACAAACTTTTTTTTTTTGAATTATGAGACAACACCATCATTGAAGACATTGATGCTGGTGACATTTGGATTCTTTGTTGTATCATCAGTGATCATGTTCATTGGATGCACGAGGATCCATTTGTGCAGGAGTTCCTGGCTGTTGTGTTGACTCCATGGCGAATATGTGTTAAATGTTGTCTACAATGTACTTACTTTGTATATGTTGAAAGTGCTCATTTATAGTATTGAAGGGAAGGCCAACTGTGAAAACTCCAGTGTCTAAATACTCCTTGGAATGACAGCTGCTGTTTATCAGTCAGGATTACAAGAGGTGGGAATGGATCAAACCGGTGTAACAGGGTAGCAAGATCATCTAAAATCAACACTGAGTCTTCCAGTGGCAGAAAGCAAAGTCTGCTTGTTTTTGTTTTATTGAATGATGTGCAGACTTAATTATTTACTCAAGTATAGAAATGTCCTACTATCCTCAAGCAATTAAAACTAATCACCACCCTGTTTCACTGAGCCACAGTGTTATTTCTGCCACTTGTCTAATATGAGGTGTCATGTCCGTTACGCAAAGCGTCATGTCCGTTACGCCATTTACAGGAAAACTAGAAGTGGTATAGAAAAGTGGTTTCCACACATGCAAGGGGATTCAATCCTAACATAGAAAATGAATTTGCAGCAACTTTACACTAATTTCCTCTTGGCTATGAAAACTTATAGTAAAAAACGTAACGGACATGACGCTTCAAATGTTAGAGAAATCACACAACTTTGAGGATCAATGGGTCAAAAACTGATGAATGCTGAGGAAGTTGGTTGTGATTTTCTGTTGATATATACACTGGACTATAATTCAAAAGCTGAACAAGGCCTCTAGGACATATCTGGCCTGCTTTAGACACAGGAACACTAAACTCTTTAAAAATAGCCAAATTTTTGCCTCATTGCAACACATCATACAGTATTTTCATTGACTGAGAAAAATACAAAATTTTGCAATGACAAAGATGAGACTAGTGAAAAATGAAAATATATATGTTACTTTTTCAGAATATTTGAGAACTTAAGTGAAACTCAAAACTTCATTTTTTCACCAAAGTGAACATTTCTCATGGAATTGCCCATATAAAAAAATTGTACCATCAATATCATTCGAATATCAGAGATAAATATCAATATTACTGATTATGTACTCTCCATGTTATGATTTACTTATGAAGATTGTTACATTTGTCAGTATTGAGCCATTGTTTGATATCATTTCATTTTTGTATTATTACATTGCATCACTCATATAACATGTCTATTTTTACCTTGGAAGATGAAAAGAGAAGAGATAAATATTTCAGAGAAATTGTTTAAAGTTGACATGATTTATTTCATGGCATTGTATGTTTAAAAAATGAGAAAAAATGAAAACAAAAGAAAAAGAAAGTACCCTGGGTATTAGGTAACTGACTGATATTTCATGTATTTTCAAAGTGCATAAGATTGTAATGTCCGTGACGTTTTAAGACTTTTCTCTTTGAGTTTTCTTTTCAGTTTAAGTTTTGGGGATTGCTTCAATGACAGTGTTTATGTATTTTTAGATGATTGTAGAAGACATACCATGTAGAATAGTCTAAATTGTGAAAGTACTTCCATTTTACCGTATCTATATACTTTTATTAAATAATATTGAGTTGTTTATTGTTGCCATGGAAACTGAAAAACATTGTTTATTTCACAGAATGGACTAAAAAGTATCTTTATGTACCCTACAGTCCTTTTGCTTCAGAAAAAGTAGAAAAAATAGTTTTTCACTAACCTTAATTTCAGTTTTTAATAAGTGGACAAAAGTGTAATGTCCGTGACACTCAAAATGTAATGTCCGTGACGCCAGATTTCTTTCCATCATTGTCATTTGAAACACTTTTTAATTTAAATTTGTTTAAAATATGTTACAGCAATATCAAAACATTCATTGTAAAGGAAAAATGTCTTATTAAGATGATTAAACTCACAGAGTTTGTAAACTATTTGTTGGCATGTAAAGAGTTGTGTCCAAAAAATGTAATGTCCGTGACGTACAACATTTTCTGGCATAATTAAACAACGATTGTATATTTTTTTCTTATATTCACAGTGTTGTTTTATCTACATGTGTGGTGTGTGATCACCAAGTATTAGCTTCAGATAAATGTTTTCTCTTTTAAAACTAACCTCATAAAGTGTCAAAAAATGTCTGAAATGTAATGTCCGTGACGCTGGACTTGCCCTGATGGATTTACTGCGACCAGGTGCTAAACCCTTTTGGATCTAATCTGTGTTTATATGACCACATCATTTTCATCTATCATTAAAGGTAAATGTTCATTGATACACTGAACATTTAATTTGGCTCCCACATAAATAAAGTTCAAAATATTCACACACTAAGCTGTCATGCTGAGTGGTCATATGATTAACCATACACACTTATTCAAAGCTGCAACAGTAAATGTGGTCTGGTAATAACTACTCTCTCTTTTTCTTTTTTTCTTTTTTTTTTGGGGGGGGGGGGAGGTAGGAGAAAGGACATTAAAAAAAATGAAAAGTGACGATCAGTTGATCTCTTGGCTATGCAACCACGAACACACGTAGCACTTGTTCACACAGTGCAATGTATGGATTGATCGATAGTGATGACTCAGTCATCACTGTGCATCTTTGCTTGAGATAATTTCTTTACTTTTGTAGTAGGCAATACATTCATGAATTATTCAGGGAACATCTGAAAGTCTACAGACAATTTTCACAATTCCTACACCTTTTTAACTCTACAAACTCTGACCAACTGTTTCAGTGCACTTGGTATTACTTATCACATGCACATGCCAGGCAGATAGATAAACTGTTTCATTTGGCAAAGTGTGTACACAATTGTATGTTCAGGTCACTCTGAGAACGCATGTTGGAGCCAAATACTGGGTTCTGCCCCTTTGCATGATTGATGTAACAATGCAAATATTACAGTGTATCACATGCCATTATCAAACTATATAGTAGTGATCTGGTTCCAACTGATTATGTCACTTATGTTAACTAGTACATGGGTATGATGGTACAAAATGCACTTCATGAGAACTTTTTATCAAGAACCTTTTTTCAGTCAGCTTCTCCACAGAAAGAATGGATTCTCCACCTTCTTTCACAAATTGATATCAATGTGGCAAGTTGGTCTTCGAAATGCAGCTGATGGCAGGATTGTTTCAAATTTTTTCTTTAATTTTGGCACTCAGAGGGCACCATCCACCATCTTGAAATGTGGCGTCTGCTACTAATCTCCCTCTCGAAGGCAGAGGGGAATAAAAACCCTGAAAATGCATGTTCGTCGGTGAAGTCAACAACATTTTCGCACAGGACTTTTACTAACATGTGCTCCAATGGTACACTTTGTAGACCAGTAGGGCGGCTGCGAGACCTGCGACCAGGTTGTGGAGTGCTTTCCTATACTTATCGTCCTTGCGCACTAGCACTACTGGAGTGGCTGTGGTCAGAGAGTGGAGCGGGAGGCGCGACAGGTTCCTCGTGTCGTACTCCACCTGGTACTTACAGCAGGGATCAAACTGCCACGACACACCATATAGGAGGGCACACACCAAGCTGACAGCCCCCGTGGGCACCATGACAAAGTTCACTGTGGAGCTGGGCAGCATGGCGGGCGCCACCAGGCATGCCATGCCGGACAGGACGGACGTCTTGTGCAGGCAGTTGCCCACCATGATCCAGCGCGCCGTCTCGTCCCCAAGTCGCGAGGGCTCAATGATGATGATGCTCCGCTTGGCCTCTAAGGCCTGGTCAAGCTCATATTCAAAGCGTTCCTGGGCACTCCCATTGTCGTATATCTCATGGATGATGGCGCAGTCAACTGGCTGCAAGTCCCTGCAAGACAAGATCAGCACAAACAAAAATATGAATGTACTGTAAAGAATGCCATATTGATGAATCACTTGCTCCCAGGTCTTTAAAAATCAACACACAGACCTATACACTTGTTGCAGGCTAGCCTTTCACACACAAACAAATTCTCCTCCAATATGACAGTTTTTGTTACCCTTGGGTACCAAAACAGAAATCTGCCATTTTGTTAATTTTTACCTCTGCCAAGGAGTGTGATCATTGGCGCTGGTTTGTCTGTTAGCAAAATAACTCAAAAAGTTGAAAACGGATTTCAATGAAACTTGCAGGAAAATGTCAGCACTCTTCACACACTCTACATCAGTAAGCTCAACGCCACATGCAAACAGCAGCATTGCACTACTGTGTATGCATTACCAGTCCACAGAAGATGTAATACTGTGAAATTGAAAGTGGATATTTTCGCATGACTATTTTTCACACTCAGCCGGGTAAGAAGAGTTTCGCGCATTTTCAATTCCACGGAATCGAGACTTAAACCACTGGAATATGTGGCAAGCAAAGATATTTGTGTGGCACTTCTATTTTCAAGCTAGTTTCTGGCTGCACGAAATGCACAAAACTTTCAATACTGCACCCAGCCCAATAATGTCAATGTCATGTGTTCTTGGGGTTGCGACATCACCAATGTACAATACTCTGCAAAGAGGACTGTACAGTAATGGAAGAAGAAGAAGAAAAAAGAAGAAGAAGAAAAAAGAAGAAGAAGAAGAAGAAGAAGAAGAAGAAGAAGAAGAAGAAGAAGAAGAAGAAACTCTGATTCCAACTACAAAGGGCCAGGTGAGGGCACATGGGGTCTCCAAAATACAATTTCCCCTCCTGACTGACTGTGCAACCAACCACATCAGTCTGGGAAACCAGCTCATGAGGGGTGCTCCAGCTCACAAGGCTCCCTCCGCCTCATGAGCATGGCCGGGATACTCATGAAGCCCCAGGATGAGTCGCTCATGAGACCCCCTGTTCACTTCTCATCCATCTCTTATCTGACTTATAGATTGTCGAAACTTCGCAGGGTGATTTATTTTTGTTTCACACATGTCCACTCTCCATGATGAAAAGAAGAAAAAAAAAATTCTGTCTGCACTTCATGAATTCCACCGTCCACCAGTCTTTGGGCACCTTTCGTGCAAGCATCCTGCTGCATCCAGCGCAGACAGCATGCAGGCAAGCCATGCAAGCTGTGGGATTTATTTTCAGAGCGAGCTTGCGCACACATGGGTGGAGGTTTCTACAGTATAGCATGAATATTTTGCATGGCTGCGCTGGATGCCACAGGATACCTGCACAAAAAGGTGCCCAAAGGCTGGGCGGTGGAATTCATGAAGAAAGTGAACCTGTTGTAATACGTACAAAGTGATTAGTTTGCTGACAAATTTGAGTACCGACCTACTCATATACTCTAGATATCAGTGTGAAATAGTAATTTAGTAAGGAATATTTAGTGATATAATATCTAGATCCTCTAGAGTCTATATAAGAATGAACAGTTGGCCTAATTCAGGTTAGAAAAGAATCTCGTACAAGTATGTAGTATGGTTGAGGGGTCTAGATATCGCGCACGAAAATTTGAAATGCTCTTATAATAGAAGTTATTCCATAATCGTACCTGAATTTCTCAATGAATATCACGAAAATGCAGAAAAATCACCTCCCAGAATCTCCTGATGATACGATGACGGAGTAGTGCGCTGTCGCCGTTTGTATGTCGGACTTTTTTTTATGCATTCACCTTCTTGGGGTATGTAAAGATCGCGCAGCTGCCCTATGTAGTTTCATGCGTGAAAATGTCTGCCCCTCTCTGCGGCTGTAGCATGCTTCGGCTTTCGTAGAATATCATCAACGATCGATCGAACAAATTACGAATTCTATCGGCTACGATCATACGAACGAGACAAGCGAGACGACACGTCTAGGCTACAACATCCTTAAAAAAAGATTTTAAGCTAAGGTAGGTAAATTATAACGTAAAAAATTGGAAATTTAGTGAAAAATTTGTTCCAAAAAATTGGAAATTTAGTGAAAAATTTGTTTGAAATCTAAATTTCTTACCTGCTTCCTTCTCATTTTTAGCGGTTGTCAGGTATGTTTATTCCATGGGCGTATCGGCAAATTTTGCGCTTAGTCTTACGCGTATTAATGCTTGCTATACGCAGTTACGCTATGCGCGATCCTTACGTCCCTGCGCGAGACCTAGTACCCTTACTATATTTGTAGCTCTAGTACCTGTAGAGGCTGATTTTATTTTTCTCTTTACGAATATTTGTAAAATAAGACTTTACTCTCATATGGGGCTGATTCGTGCATGGAGAGGTGAGAGCCATAGAAAAAAAGCACTGAAAATTTCAAGTTGGATCAGGCTGATGATAGTGCTGCAGCCCTGTATTGAGCGAACTTGCTGCCATGCTGGCACCCGTGTTTCGGTGGGTCGCTGCATATCGCCGATATCGGTTGATAAAAACTCAAGTTTTGTCAAAAAGCGCCGACAGAATTGTTTATTCCTTTCATCATGGAGAGTGGACAAGGATGATGCGTGTAACAAGAAATCACCATGCAAAGTTGCAACAATTTATTTATGTCAGGTGTGAGATGGACGAGAAGTGAACAGGGGGACTCATGAGCATCCCCGCGCGCGGGAGCACCCCTCAGGCTCATGAGCAGGTTTCCAGGACTGACATAAATCTAAAATAAATGTCAATGACATAGCCCCAGGTTAAGGCATGGGCTTATATGGGAGCTCTTTATTAACACTTTTTCTTTATTGAATGTAATTGGCGCCTAAAATGTTTGGTAATATGTTGTAAGGTACGAGTACACGCGGCCTTTCATGATATTCATTAGAACAAGACATAACGTTTTACAGTTACTGAGTTAGAGTCGACGTATCAACTGCTCACCAGCGGAAAACAAACTCATTTGAACGGTGTAGATTAATATCAAAGGACATTGCTAGCGACACGTACAATGTAGTACTCGTGTCTACATGGTCTAGCGTACAGATTTCCAACCTCCCTGCTGCTCGAGTTTCTGTCGAACAAAAATTACGATTTCAGCAACGAAATGTTAATCTTTGATGAGCATTGTTTATTTTACCTGTCGGTCTCCGCCATGGTTGTGAGTTGATCCTAGATGATCACACACTACACACGGTGTATAGGCCCTACCACGCACGACAAATCTTATTCAATATCAGGGCCGATGGGATCCATCCAGCGATCAACTTGTCCCGACGACTGTACTACCATTTGACTACGGATTGAGTGGTCAATGGTATACGGTAGCGGTTTCGTAGAGTGTGCAGCTAGGTGTATACGCATGCCGACGATGCCGACGATCGTACGACTGCATGCAGCCAGTGCCGTATATTAAGAGAGTCTGGCCAACTCGGTTTTCGGCTTAGGTGTTTTGAAGCCTGTGATTGGTCAAAAGCTGGTCCCGTGACCTACAGGCGCCATGTTGTTACCAAAGTCAATCACGCGGGCGCGAGCAGAGCTCATACGCAGTGCCCATTGTTCATTACGCGCAGCTACGCGCTAATATTGCTTGCCTTGGGGACTTCCCCTTAATATCAGTCATGGTGCAGTGGGGATATGTCATTGCCGTAAGGTTGTAAACTTTATTGAAGTAGAAGGTACAACACGAAAGATATTTTGATATCTTATTGCCATAAACTGAAGATTCGTCATGCCTTCCTGCGCAGCATGGCGTTGCGCGAACCGACCTCGCTCTTAGTGTAATGATGCACCGCTTTCCGACAGATCCAAAACAAAGGAAAAAACGGGAAATCAGAGTGCGACGGGAAAATATATATCTGATTTGTTTTCTTTGGATTCCTCGCGGTGTCTTTCAGACTATCCAAGTTTTGATTCACATTTGTATGTCTCCGCCATAACATACGAAAGTGTCGCCTGAGGCATTTGTTTTGGTCGTCCGTCCGTCCTTCCGTCTGTCCTTCATATCGCAATCAATATTTTGGACACCGTTTGAGGTAATGAAACTTGACATGACGGGTATGCTTGTGTGTGAACGAAGTTTTGTTTTTAGCTTATAGGGCCTAAACTTTTGTGTAAACACGCTCAAAGTGAAAGGTCAAAATCATGTATATAATGGTTAAATTCTTAAAATACCACTATTTCCCCCATATCTATATGCAATATCTGGAGGTTTAAGTATAGGTATTTCCAAACGAAACTTACTGCCTGACCGTGATTTTCTCGTGATTTTATTTATTCATTTAGTTTGTTTGTTTGTTTGTTTGTTTTTTTTTTTGGGGGGGGGGGGCGGGGTATGGGAGGGGGGTAAGGGTCAAGGATCAATGTCAGGTAAAATGTAATGCTAAAATTCTACTCTCTATTGTTGAAATACTATTACCCATGCAGTTCCTAAATACCTTGGAAATTACCCAATTCACAAACTTAAAACCAAATATGGTACACGTATTTGCATGCCATCATTACTACACAATGACGCGTGATAGGGAAAGATTTTGGCCATGATGGTCAAAGGTAGGTGAAAATACTGGAATTACAGAATTTTCTGTACATTTTTAAAATAACCGTTGAAAGTATTGCAATGAAAATAGTATAGTAAGTAAAAAGTAGTGAGAAGAAGTAAGCAAAAGTAAAAATGCTCAAATTCCTTAATACTTGCTATCTTAAACAATAAAAGACATCCATTCATACCTAGTTCAAGGAAAGTAAATATTCGACGCATTAAATTTAGTGACAAATTTGCCATTTTGTCTGCCAATTTTGTGAAACTGTCGTGTAACATTGTCAAGACGTACTCTACACCTGCTAAGAGAACAATGTAATATGGCGGAGGAATACCGGTCGCCATTAGGACATCTTTATTTGTGTTTTTTGTTTTATTATTATTATTTGGTACAGAATGTCACTGAGGATATCCCTCCTTATGTTATCCAGGTAAAGTACTTGCGCTTTCGTTCAACATGTCTTTTTTTAAATATTATTTATAAACAATTTTAGATCATTTTACATACCTTAATATCGGTGACGTCACTTTTTCATGTTGTACATTGTACATAGGTGTATTCCTTTTGAATTACATGCTAATCGGCCTTCATGTCAGTTTCATACATATATGGGACTAAACAGGATGGTAATTGATGATTACAATGTATTTACGTGCGAAACAGTAATAACTGAGGAATTCGTCTATCCTCTGCACAGCTAGAATTGTAAATTTATATAAAAAATGTTGTTATACAATATTCTTGTTCCCTGGGCAACTTGCTAGATACAATATACATAGCATACAGTCTAGTGAAAGTTTACGATACGACTTACTGTGAATTCTTCTTTTATTTTCACGGCAATAATTCATCATATATTCAGGAATTATGTCCTTTAGACAGCTTCCCTATTATTTATACGGTATACCTGTGTGCTTGTGTCTATTTGAATGTGCAAAAAAGATTGATTGTTGCCTTTGTTCAACATGGATGGAATGAAAGAATGTCCCTCCCTCAACCTACCCCCTTTCTCTCCCCCCCCCCCCCCCCCTCTCTCTCTCTCTCTCTCTCTCTCTCTAAGAGAAAGAAAAGTCAAGAAACACCGTGCCTTTGGGACGCCTGCGCGTACACACTTAACCCTCCAAGCGCACACGCTAAAACCATAAGCGCACTGTACGCTGGGTAACGACATGGCGTCCAATTTATGAGTTGGCCAGACTCTCTTAATATACGGCACTGCATGCAGCTAGCTGAACAGTGCAGCATCACATCCTCTGCAACAGCGCCATCATTGCTACAAAACGGCATTATCGATGGAAGTGCGCTCCCATCTCTGCATATCTCTGGGAGAGATTACAGTCTGTGGCTCCCATCATCTCTGTAATGATACAGAATGATGTGGCTCTCCCTGGGGGCATTTCACAAAGCGTTTTGGTCGGATATTTTTCTGACAAGCTGTTACAAGCTACTGAGAGCAAATTTGTCTGACAACTTTGTTGGACAAAATGCTTCATGAAATGCCCCCTGCTGATCTTCAACTTACATCTGGGGGGCATTTCATGAAGGAACTTGTCGGATAAAATGTCCGACAAGTCAATTATTATATCCGACAAGTTCAGAGAAATCAGCCAATCAGACTAAAGAATTTCTCAAAACTTGTCGGATATAATTGACTTTTCAGGGGGGCATTTCATGAAGCGTTTTGGTCGGATATTTTTTTTGACAAACTGTTACAAGCTACTGAAATCCTTGCATCTGATTGGCTGAGAGCACATTTGTCCGACAAATTTTGTCGGACAAAATGCTTCATGAAATGCCCTCCAGATATTTTATCCGACAAGTTATTCATGAAATGCCCCCTGTTTCCACCAAAGACAGGTCCTCTAGTATTATAGTCACTACTTTGCATTGGCAATGAACTCTGCAGTCATAATCTTCCATGTAGGATAAGGTTAGTGTGCGTGATTAATCATGAATGTTGAACTAGGTTGTGCGCATTCACACCAATATTGCATTACATTCAAGTATTAAATTTTTGTTACTGTAAAGCTCTCTTAGATCTATATATATATATATATATATATATATATATATATATATATATATATATATATATATATATATATATAAGTAACAAAGCTGCAACAAAGTTCATGCTATATTCACCAACGGTTTATTTCTTCACACAAATTTTCGAGCGTCTCGCCGCCCTTTCTCAAGTGTTGATACTCAACACTTGTATCTTGTTGCAGCTTTGTTACTTATCTTTTTATCTTGCCAACACGTGGACTACCTTATCAACATATATATATATATATATATATATATATATATATAT
The DNA here is from genome assembly GCA_033980235.1 of Diadema setosum. Taxonomy (NCBI): domain Eukaryota; kingdom Metazoa; phylum Echinodermata; class Echinoidea; order Diadematoida; family Diadematidae; genus Diadema; species Diadema setosum. The sequence goes on from CM067064.1 coordinate 8,087,525, forward strand.
ATATATATATATATATCTTGCCGTGGTTATGGGGTTCGTTTAACCAAATAACTGCATGTATTAAGCCCATCATAAACGAAACATTGATGTGCATGATGCACAATGAATTAATTTGACATATTTCCTTTAGGAAAAAACTGACTACCGATTTTTTATGTTACTGTCTACGGTCTTGAATTAAATGTGTGTATCGGGAAATAACTCGGGTGTGTCTGGGGAGGAAGGCTGGTTAAATACACTCCAACACGGGTTAATGTTTTGGATGGAGGTTTCGTATGGTCATTGGTCAATGTTGTTGTAAAAAGTGCTGGGTTATATATTGGCGGGCAAGGAAGACTTAGTTTGGGGAGCCCGGCTTGTGTAAGGGTCAGGTTGTATTGAACAACCCATGGTCCGAAGAAGTTTGATATGTACGTATATAAGGTGTTTACGGTCACGGGTATCGGTATGAAATTTGTAATGAACGCATGTTAATGAACGCATGTTTCGTATCTGTTTTATGCAGTGACAATGGGCACGGTATACAAACAGGTGGAAAATTAATTCGGTCTGTGATTAGATTTTCCACGTTAATGCTCCCAGTTGTGGAATGTACTTTCATGTATTTTGAGTTTCGTCATGTCCGGGCGTGGCTTTATATGCATGAGTCCGGTTATAGTTTGTGTGTTTATGCTATTATGTTAATTAGTTATGTTTTGTGCTGGATTTAGGGGCGTAGGGAGATAGCACGGAGGGAAATGTATGTGCTGGTAAGAATAAGCACACCTTTGTGCACGGGAGGCGTGGTCCTATGGACTTGGAAAAATATTTGGTGCGTGTGTACAAGGTTTAGGTTCAGTGTACGACCAGGGAGGTGGAAGACTTTCCACCTCCCTGGTACGACACATGTGTAGTGGGGACAATATGCACATCGGTGAGTAGGGTGAGGATTAGTTTTGGGCCGCGGATATTGTGTTTAAGTTGTAGGGATAATGCTGGCATGTGATAAAGGGCATTATAAATAAGTTTCGAGAGGAGATTTTATTTATTTCCTTTTTTTTTTCTTGTTGGTAAGAATGTAAAACATGAATGGAGGGGCTTTTTAACGCAACGTAGGGCGGGGGAGGAGGTGAGGCTGCTGGAAGGTACTGAGCTTCATTGGTGTCAGCCCGATTATGATAAGTGGATTGTAGGGTTATATTTCTTTTTATTGGGGATCCAGGTGGGGATTTGGTTAGATAGGGTAGGTTTTGCGGGGTAGGTATAAGGGTTTAGGACGAGTGCGGTTTTTTTTTTTTTTTTTTTTTTCGTTTGTGGGGTTTTTATCACTCTTCGGTTACCAGGGGGCATTTCGTGGTGGATGGTGAAATGCACATCAAATTTTTGTTACGGATTGCTGTCGTGGTCACTCCCGTCAGTAATCTGAGATCAGGGAGGTGGCGCCTCCCTGCTGAGATTCACTTTTTTGTGTATGTTTCAGAAATGGCGCATAATAGAGAGGGGAAAAGTAGTTATGTTTCTTTAAATGTAAAGGGATTAAGAGAAAAGGGTAAAAGGCATAGAATTTTTGCTTGGTGTAAGGAGAAAGGGGCAGATTTTATATTTTTACAAGAAACATATAGTACAAGAGATGTAGAAGATAAATGGACATCGGAATGGAATGGTCAGTGAGTGTGTTTATAGTCATGGAACCTCCCATATAGTAAAGGAGTTTTGATTTTGGTTAATTCGTTAGTAAAATTGGAAATGAAAAAGGTGGTAAGTGATGAAGAAGGTAGATATATATTGATGTATTGTAATTTGAAAGGGTTAAGATTGATTTTATGTAATGTGTATTTTCCTGTTAGAGGAAAAGAAAAAGAGCAGATACAAATGATAAAAAAGTTAGAGGGACAATTGAGGGAAATGAATAGAGAGGGTGTATCTGTTATAATGGGAGGGGATTTTAACATGATCCGTAATGAAGAGTGGGATTATCTTGGTAGAAATGAGCCAATTTGTCAGAGTAAGTTTAATTTGGAAATGGATAATTTTATGGAAGTATGGAATTTAGTAGATATTTGGAGGAAGAGAAATATAACAAAAAAGCAATTTACATGTAGACAGAAAGTACCATTCATGCAAAGTCGATTGGATTATTGGTTAATTTCAGAAGCTTTAGTAGACTTTGTGGTTAAATGTGAAATTATGTCTTCAATTGCCCCAGACCATTCCGCAATATGGTTAGGGTTTTTGGATATCCGGGAAAATCAAATAAGAAATAGAAGTTCTTATTGGAAATTTAATAACAGTTTGTGTAATGATATGGTTTATGTTCAGCAAATGAAGGAAGAAATTTTGAAATTGAAGAGAGATTTACAGAAAGAGATTCAGGATAAAAGAGTACTTTGGGATTTTTTGAAATGGAAAATTCGTCAGTTCAAACTTACTCTAAGAAAATGTCTAAAAATAGAAAGGAAAGTAGAGAAAAATTAGAAAGAGAGATAGCAGAGTTGGAGGATAGTTTGATATCTCAGCCAAATCAAGAAGTATGTAAGAGACTCGAAGAAAAAAAAAAGGGGGAATTACAGGTCAGTTATGACTATGATAAGGAAGGAGTTAAGATTCGCTCCCGCGCTTCTTGGTACGAAGGAGGAGAAAGAGATGTGAGATATTTTACGCAATTAATGGAGTCAAATAGAAGAAAAACTAATATACAAAAATTGATTAATGAAAAGGGTGATATTATTTATAACGAAACTGGTATAATTAATGAAATTAAGGATTTTTATAGTAGATTGTATGCTAAATCAGATGTAGTTTTGAATTTAGATGATGTGTTTTTTTTCTGAGGACTTGCCCAGGTTATCTGAGGAGTCCAAAGATTATTGTGAAGGGTTGATAGTAGAAAGGGAGTGTATACAGGTGTTGGAAAAAATGAAACTGAATAAATCACCAGGGAATGATGGGTTAACGGTTGAATTTTATAGAATATTATTTTGGCCCGTTATCGGACAATTAGTAGTAGCAGCTTTAAATGAAGCGTATCATAATGGGGAACTATCGGCTTCCCAAAGACAAGCAATGATTATTTTAATTGCAAAAGAAGGTAAAGATGCCTTGCAGATTAAGAATTATCGACCTATTTCTTTATTAAATGTGGATTATAAAATTCTTTCTAAAGTTTTAACAATGAGAATTACAGAGGTTTTAGAGGAAATTATAATGGAAGATCAACTGGGGTTTTTGAGAGGTAGATATATAGGTGAAGCAATACGTATTATTGATGATAATGATTTTCCATACTTCCCACTTTAAGTTACCAGGTTATTTGGTTGCAATTGATTTCGAAAAAGCCTTTGATTCCGTTGCTCACTGTTTTTTACAACAGGCCCTATTACATTTTGGTTTGGGACCTGTATTCCGAAAATGGATTTCTACTCTTTATAATAATGCTCTTAGTTGTGTTTTTAACGGGGGTAAATCGTCTCAGGACTTAAGCTTAAAAAAGATAAGATAAAAGTGTTAGAATTGGGAAGTAGTAAAGATAGTGTTTATGATTTTTCTTTTGGACAAAAGGTGACGGAGTTAAAAATTTTAGGGGTATATTTCACTTTGGATCCAGAGGTGAAAGAAAAATTGAATTATAAAGAAATACTTAGTAAAATAAAGAAATTATTGATATGGTGGAAGCAACGAGACTTGACGTTAGTTGGTAAAATTCAGTTATTGAAGACTTTAATTTATTCTAAGTTATTATATGTGGGGTCTCTTACCCCTTTGCCAGAATGGGTATATAATGAATTGGAATTGGTTGTTTGGGAATTTATTTGGCAAGGGAAACCAAAAAAAAAAAAAAAAAAAACTGTGTTTGTATTAGAGTATGAACACGGGGGAGTAAAATTTATGCATTTTCCATCATTGATAAACGCTCAAAGAGTAATGTGGGTTAAAAGGTTATTTTATGGTAAACAAGAAATAAAATGGAAAAAATATTTTCAGTTTGTTACTAAACATATTGGAGGTAAATTTATATTTTGCTGTAATCATTTTATTTATCTTTTGAATTTGTCTATACCGGAATTTTACAGGGATCTGTTGAAAACATGGGTGAAAACAAGGGATTTCAGGGGTAATTCATCAAATAAGGAAGGAAGTATTGTTTAATAATAAAATGATTCGTATAGAGGGAAAATGCAGTTTTGATGAAGATTTGTTTTTGAAAAATTGCTTAAGATTGGAACATATCATGGATAGGAATGGTAAATTATTTTCTATTGAATATTTTTATAACAAAGGATTTAATTATTTAAATATTTTGAGTATTCAGAAGATATATGAAGCGCTTCCAATAATTATTGTTTGGAAAAGGAACACAGAGGTAGAGAAGGATACAAGTGTTGATGAAATGATTTTTATACTAAATGGGAAGGAAATTCTTGTGGAAAAGATTACCTCTAAAGACGGACGTACATATGTTGAATTAGTGAAGAAAGTAAGTGATGATTCTTTGGTGATAGAAAAAATGAGAAATTTATATCTTTGTGATTTTTCTAATAAAGATATAAAAATGTATTTTAGTAGGATAAGAAGTAGCACTTTGAGTTCTGTTTTGAGGGATTTTCAATATAGATTATTGCATGGAATAGTGTACAAATCATCAATTATTTCAGTTTAAGTTCGTAAATGATAATTTATGTTCTTCTTGTCATAAAGAGGAAGAGATATAAACATAAACGTATAAACATATATTTTATACATGTGAATTTGCTAGGAAAGTTTGGGGAAAATGTACTTTTTTTGAATATGTGTATTTGCAACAGTTGAGTTGGAAAGAGATCTTTTTTGGTATAGAGCTACCTGATAAAGGAAAAGCTCAGTTAGTTAACCATGTTATAATTTTGGTGAAGAAATTGCTTTTTTAGGAAGGAAAAATAAGACACCCCCAACGGAATATTTCATTAAAAGGTCTATAGAGCAGGATATGTTAGAAGAAGAAAAGTTAGCAGTTATACGTAATACGTTGCCAATACATTTACAAAAGTGGGAAAACTGGAAAAAAATTTGAGAATTTGTTTTGCGTTTATTTAATAGAGTAGGGTCTGCTGCACATCCACCAGGAAATGCCTTTTCCACGCACTCGTATTGGATAATATGTGTTATAATGTAAGTCAGGACACACAGGTTTCAGTTGCCTTTTGAGGTTTTGTTGTGATGGGGGTTTTGGAAGGGGGAGGGGGGATGGGGTGGGGTAAGTAAGAGGGAGAATGGACGGGGGTATAGAGTGGTCGGGGGGGGGGGGGGTTGCGAGGGAGGGTGTTGTTCTGTTTTTTTTTTTTTTTTTAACAATAAACTTCAATCAATGGATATTGATATTTTAGGTTGGATTGAACGAAAGCTGAAAAGAAATTATTTTTTGGGTAAGTGATTTAGTTAATAGAATTTATAATGTAATGAAAGAATAAAATTGTTAAGAGAATGAGGGATTAGTAGTGTAAAACTAGAAAAGAAGAGACGTTTATATATGGATTGTGTATATGGATTGTGAAAACAAAATGGATCAGAGTGTATCAAAACATGTGAACTGATGTAAAGTTTTGGTATAAATTTTGTACTTATTGATGTAAAGGATTATGAAATTGGTCCAGAGAATCTTGTATAAATTTGTTTGTATATTATGTTTCCATGGAGCTAAGCTCCATGATGTTTCCCATTGATGAAGAATAAAATATTCTTTAAAACAAAAAAACAGCGTGACGCCGCCACCTTTAGGCGACTGTTATACTGTCGTCGCGTTCGTTACGCTCGTTTTTGCTCCCTGCACGATCATGGTACGAGTTCTCATTACAGTTGCACTGTCAGGAGTCTACGTGGTTTATGTATGTGTACTCTTCGGCGTTCCATAAACGATATGCCACACGCCACTGGACGACACCGTACGTACGTACCGACTACGCGACCGCACCGTACCGTACCGCGGTACGAAAACTGACGATCGATCATGCCATATCACTAGCTACCGACCACCCCAAAACATCTTATTAACTCGATTTTGTATGACCGCTGGCGCTAGAACGTTGTGATTGTAGTACCCAACAATGGCTGGAAACGATGAATCCGAATCTGGCCGTTTCGCCGCTCTTATTTTGGCAAGGGGTGGTAGCAAAGGCATCCCTTTGAAGAACATCAAGACACTGGCTGGTCAACCTCTAATTGCATGGACCCTGAGAGCCGCTGTGGATTCTGGAGGTAAGTGGCCTAGCTAGCGTGGTAGTGAGCCGGCGCGCTGGAGTGTAACTGCCCTGCCCTAGTGGCCCTGCTAGTGCCCTGTCGCACGGCGTCTTGTCGGGCTACCTGCAGTCGAGTGTCAGTCCGTTGACTGACGTTTTCGTTCACTGCGTGCATACATTGCCGGTACTGAGCTCCAGTACATAATTTACATGGCAGCTCAATCATTTCTCGGCAATCCTGGCTTCAGTTAGATCTACTTACGGAAAGAGTTCCTTATGTCCCCCCCCCCCCCACCAACTTGCACAAAACAAACAAACTAGATATAGGCCTACCATTCCTTTTTACCGATAATAAACTAAATAAAGGTTATGCCATTTATGGGAAGACTTCCCATATTAAACCTTTATTTAGTCCACCATCAGCAAAAAAAAAAAAAAAAAAAAAAAAAAAAACAGCAACCTATCTAACCATTATTTGTGCAAACTAGTGGGAGGGGGGGGGGGGACATAAGGAACTCTTTCCCTACTTACTCATGATAAAGAGTAAATTTAAGTTTAGATGCCAAGTTTCTCAAGTCTCAACTAACTCAGTAACTGGTTGGGAGTGATCAGTCACTGCACTGCGACCCTCTTCGAGACAGCATAATTTAGTTAGGCCTAAATTTACAAAGGCTTGGGGTGTAGCAGGTTGTGGTGGTGGTGTCCCCTAGCTCCCATGGTATACCGGTAGGCCTAGGGAGAGTTTTTTTTTTTTTTTTTCCATGCTGTGTTGGGATTAAAATGAGTAACATTATAGTGGTCATTAGGCGTAGGCCTAGAAGATAGATCTAATTAATTGGGCAATTTGGTGTATAAATTTACTCATTTAATGTATTAATTCACATCTGATTGTGACATGGAAAAATGGTTTTGAAGGACATCATTTTGAACATTTTTCCCAACATTTTCTAGTTTTAGGGTGAATGAGTCTCAACTTATCGTAAATGTTTGACTCTTACTGACATGACTTAGAATCTAGTAGGGTGGCACATCCAATTACCGGATGCTTTCTTTCGTGGCTTTGAATTTTGTACTCAGAGCAGAGGCTGAAATTTGGGCTAAAAATAACATCACTTATTCACAGACTCCTGGAAATTACGAATTCAGCCAACTGATGTCAATTGTTCACTCCAGTTTTTAGAAAATATGCTTTATGCTTCAAACATAACCCTCTACAAAAGTTGTCTTTTTGCGCGGTGCAAAATCGCATTGTACCAGACACAATTTTCGCAATAATAAATCGACATCTTTCGCACCTAATCCTTGCACAAGAATCACAATTTATCCCACAAATCATCGTACACATTATCACTGAGCGGATGACAAAGAAAAAATTGGCAAATGAGGCTAAAATTTCGTATTTTACGGTAAAATGTCTGTCTTGAACATTTTGAACAGTTCACAGAATAAAACCTTGTGAAAAAATGGACAACTGGTTAGACTCTACTTCTAGTTTACATGCTTTGTCTATGGGAGCTGCACGCGCGGCCCGGGTGATGAGTTGCAGACCCCTTTTTTTAGCGCACAACTCCGCATCGTTCGCGTTTGAGGACGATAGCTACAAATTTCCGATATCGATCAGTTAACTTTTGGTTCTATTGGAATCTTCAGCATTTTTCCTGTATGTGAGTGGGATTTCATAGAATTTCAGTCGCGAAATGTGATTCAAACATGCATAAATATTATCTATCTCGAGGTGCGGGTCACTCAACTATAAATTTGAGGTAAAATGTGAATTTTTTCGTGTTTTTACATTTTTATGTGGCGTTTTTTGCGATTTCGGTCCACACAAAGTTCTGTGAGGCTAATCTACGAAGTCTCGCGCGTACAGAATGTCATTAGTACGCAAAAATGTGCGTGTCCGGTAATACCATGCGTCCGGTAATGCCATGCTTGCCCCTACTTCAGCAGTAGGGCCTAGTAGATGACACAATTTTTATACAGTTCTCCGGATTAGATCTATTTATAGCTGTTTCATGTATGAAACAACCATGTAAAAGTGTCCTCCAAACTAACGTTAACACAAATAAATAATTTTGGAAAGTATTCATGCATGTGTTTCATCTTGTATGAAAAAAAGAAAAAAGAATGATAATCTAGGTTAAACTTCTTTCAATCCTTTTTTTCTTAGAGTCAAAAGGGGCCTGAGCTTTCGATCCTAGCAGGGACAGCAATCACATATATCAAAGTCCGTGACTAGATTCTACACACAAGAAGAACAGTCAGGGGAGGGCTAGGGACAAAGGATAAGGATGAATAGGGTATTTTATAGTGTATAGTGTTACACTTTGATATGTTTGATAATTTGCATATTGTTGGTTGACTCTTAAATACTTTCATTTTGTTGCCTCTTCTTGGTACACCAGGTTAGGGCTCGCTACTTGCTCAGCACTCTTGTTGTTGCTATTTCACTCTTTTCCTTTCTTTATCCCTCTGCTGTTCCTCATCTTGTTTGATCTTGCCTCCTGTTCATCCTTATCCTTCAAAGGTTCCCCCCCCCCCATGATCCTGGGGATCATCACTGACCCTCCTCTACCTTTTGTCTGTCCATCCTCCTTTAATCCCCCTCCCTTTACCTTTTAGGAGATTTGGTTTTTGGATGAATGAATGCATGTGCAAGGTGAATGCATGTGTTGGTTTGTGCTTGCGTGCGCGAAAATTGTTTACCAATTCCTATTTTTATTTACCAAATCAAAAACTGTGTGGATTGACGACACAAAGGATTTACACAAGAATCATAAGATTCCCTTTTCAGATGTTTATTATAAAAATAAAATGTCATTAGCTATTGCACAAATGAAAACGTGACATTGGATAATGTGACATGTATTGGTAAATAACATTAGCAGAGCAGAGGTGTATTAACATGCTAAGCAATGAGATTGGCGCTGTTTGTATAGCGGAAGGCCGCCGCTGTTACATGACAATATAACCAACTCCCGTATATGGAATTAAAAGTTCCGAATGAGTTCCTAGATAAGTTCTTGTCCAAACGCGATTCTATCGTGCGCACAGGAAGCTGCGGCTATCGCGATTTGACGAGACTGTCAGAGGTGAACTCGCGAAGTTGAAGATGGTGTAGATCTATGGATGAAAAGGGGGTCTCTACAGGCGGTGAAGAAGTCGTTATGATGACGATGAGTGCTTGAGACGCTTATAGATGCGACGCTCCGTCGTACGGGGCTGAAGAGCCATATCGGAGGTTAGGAGAAAGATGAAATGCAGCTCTCTACCAGCGCAGTGAGTCGGCGGGAGGCTGAAGAAAACGAGTTCGACAGGACGGTAAGTTGCCTGGAAAGATGTCGATGCTCAGCCGGACAGTGGGTCGTCCACGGCGAGAACGATGTATGGTTGAAGTCACTCGACGACAGTGAGACGTGTGGGAGGACGAATAAATGAAAATTCTGTGCAGGAGGCAACAAAACTGCGAAGCTCCATCCCCGAATCTCTGGTACAAATACGGTGCGCAGAGAGGACAGCTGCCGGGTAGAAACTTTAAACAGCCAGCGGGCCCATAAAAACACAGAAGGTGAAGGATGACTCTACCGCAGGCGATCCGGAGGTCGTTCCTCTACGGTGGTTAAAGCGGGAGTACTGTAGAAATCTAGTGATGATGTCTTGACTCAAGCAGGATCGAGGTGCAAGTGATTTGAAATAGCGTGCTGAATGTGATCGCGAACTAATGTTCCAAACAAGCGCGTGTTGAGGTGCGAACCTCGGGTCGCCATTGGTTAAAAGTGAAATATGCAAATTGATATTCAAACCTAAGAAACTTTATGCATAAACAATAACTGTCATTGGATTTATAACTACCATATGAATATTAAAATACGCCTATCTACGCAATCTAGACCTGACCGTGAACTGGTCTAAACCGGAATGAGAGGTCAGCAATTAACTAGGTCGGCAAGCTGACGTGGAATTTTCCTCTCTCACTATCTGAGGCTGGGGGAAATTTCAGTGAAAACTAACGATACATGTGGATACAAATTACAAGAAGTAGCGATGCTGCTACAACCTGTTGGGCTCCTTGCCCCTGACCTCCAACCCTCCCCTTTTGTTTTCTTTGCTCTGTGTCCCTAGCCCTCCCCTGACTGTTCTTGTTGTGTGTAGTCCTTATATGGGCAAATCCACGGTATTAGGACACAGGTGCCAAAAATTCAAAATATTTGTTTCAAACACCATACATTTTCAGACAATAATCGAGTTGAAGTTTTAAGAATCATTATGTTTTTCAATAAAAGCGGCCATTTTGATTTTCAAAATGGCTGCCAAAATGTACCTATAACTCAATGGTAAAAAGAGTGTATTGTCACATACCTTACTCTCTGTATATCCACTTTACTAGTAGTCTAAACAGCAATCATATGTATGCAGTTACCAGTGAAGTCTTTTACCACACGATAGAAAAAAAAAACTGGTTGCTTTAAAGAATTTGATTAAAATCTTTAATTAGTTTGACAATGATGGATGTAACGTCAGTTATCAAAAACAAGGAATTTTTAACTTTATTCATCAAATAAAGTGAGCTGTATGATGTAACTTGGCATTTCTAATGTATGCCCATATGCCTTCCTTTTAATACCAGAAGTAAGGATACTTGGCATACTGGAGAGTCAAAATGAACACTTCAAAATGTGTAACGTCAGTTACCGAATTGTCATACACGAGTATGTAACGTCAGTTACCATGACAGTAATTATAACTGAGGCAAATTTTTTGACTTTAGGCCATTTTAATACATCTGGGAAGTCAAAGGTTATCAACAAAGAGCAGCAATCCCTTTGATAGGGAATAATGTCATCACCATGGTATGACTATGTCCATGGATACATATTTTTTCTTTTTTTTTAAAATTAATTAATTAATTTATCATAATTATCTTTTTTTTTGGGGGGGGGGCTTGAGCTTTTGATTTTTGATTTCAGCACAAGTTTAAGGTTAAATCATCTGGAAGTTTAGGTTTACCACATGCAATATGTGCACTCAAATTACTATACAGTACATTCCCAGTCCTACGGGATGATAAAGCTATCAAAGTTTGTAGGCCTAATCAATAACGTGGTTGCATGGTAACCACCGTTTCTATACAAAAGCTTGTGTACAGCTGTATACCAACAGTTTTATAATCTTTACTAACGATTGCTTTTGCTAGCACTTTTTTTTTTTTTTCTGGAAGCTTAGTTAAGTTTCTACCTCAAGGCAAATGCACAAACAGATATATTTTTTTTTTGCTTGCACTTAAATGTGTGGTTTAGTTAATGTGGCACATCTTGTATTATGGTACATTACATAAGGCATGTACTCATTACTGTTTGAAACTGAACGCTGATGTTGCTCAAAGTGAGAGGTGATTCTAGGGTAAAAAAAAAGATGTTCATATTTGTTGATTAAGTACTTTATTTCATTCATGCAGGGACATTTTTGTAATGGTATACATGATAATTATGAACAGGGAGATTTGTTTATATTGATCTTAGAATTCTTTCGTTGCAAAGTCCTATTTCTTGGTATCTGGGATGTATTTGCAAGCCTTGATATATCAATGAAAAGGAAAAGAAAAATATTTATATTACTTCAAGCAAGGAATAAACCAATAATGCTCTTTTGACCAAAAAAAAAGCATGTTTCTTCTTCACAGAAAAATATTACAAGTGCAAGACTTTTCATTTAAATCAATTGATAATGGAGATCATCTTTTTTTTTTAATTTATGACCCTAACAATGCCTTGAAGGAGAAGGGGTAAAATACAGAAAAGAAGAATTTATGCATATTTATGAGTTGATATGTGTTTTTTCCCCATGAACTGAAAGATATTTTTTTCACACACAAAAATATCTGTGTTTTGTGTAGTACTGCAGGGTATTATGGCTATGGGTAGGGCACTCTAGATAGAAACTTTCCTGTTCATTAAAAAAAAAAAACCTTAGTTATGTCAGTAGGCCCGTTCACACACAAGGGAAAAAGTGCGATTTAAAAATCGATTTTCTTATCGCGATCAAAATTTCGAAATTTTTTCCAGTGTGGACAGAAAAATCTCACTAATTACCGCGATCCTTATCGCGATCCAACTCGCACTATTAGTGCGATTTTTCAGAATAATCGCGATTATTTTGCCAAGCGTCGTGTGTGTGAGCGCGATCGAGATTCGGAAATCGGTATTTTTTGTCCCATCGTTCGTAGCGCGTGCGAAACTCTATTGGGACTGCGGGGTCAGTCTTCGGTCATGCAAGATTCGCGCATGCGCAGTTTGGCCACTGATCGTTCTTTCCTTGCTGCGAAGTGCGATTTTTCCCTGTGTATAAACGGTCGGAAAAAAAAATCGAAATTTGGATCGTGATTGAAATTTCGATTTTCGTTGTTTGTGAACGGGCCTAATATATTTATACTTGGAACTGCTGAATCTAAATGGCTCTGTGTAATCATAACTGTTGAATAAGCATTCAATCAGAAGACAAATGTCAAGAAATATCCTCTGGTGCATTTACATTATTTTTGCCCAACTGAGCTATGGCATGGGGGGGGGTTGCCCCCTAAGGGCCCCACCCCATTTGTGTCTTTAGATTTTGTTTTAATTTGTTGCTAAGTAATTGCCTGGCCTGGGATTGTTTCTGGTATACTGCAACAGTATAATAACCTGTTAAATAAATTAGTTCTCTGTAAACTCCATAGCAAAAGTATGTGTAATGTCAGTTACTGACATGTTTACCTTTAACTTTTCATAGAACACAAAGAAAATGGACTAATGTTTCATTTCATTTGTGTACTTATAATTGATGAACCAAGGTATGATTCCATATCAAACAAATCATTCTGAAAGGTCAGAATTATGAAATATCACAAAACCATTCCCAATCGTGATTTTGCATACAGTGTAAACCCTATGGCAAATGTAAGCGTAACGTCAGTTACCGTCATGCCTTCACTGAAATTGGCATGGTGCTAAAAGGAAACATCTGAAGTGCACATTATTTTGCACACCTGTTCCTAAGAACCTAGGTGTATTGCCATATTTAATAAACACATAAAGGCTAGAAGTCAGGGACATGAGATATTTCCATTTAAATCTACACCATAATTTCCCATGTCCTTTTTCCGTAACGTCAGTTACCGACACATTTTCACTTGCTATCTGATAAGAAATGCAGTTTGAGAGAAAAACTTTCCACCTATTTCTTCATTCTCATGAACTCGTTCTTCAATGCTAATTGCAAGCCCCAGGTGCTTTCATTCACAAAATTACAACGTGAACAATTTCATGAAAGTCCTTACGTGTAACGTCAGTTACCGTGGAATTGCCCATATGTGATTGCTGTCCCTGCCTGTTTGTCATTTTTCCTCTGACAAAGATTCTGCTGGGATTGAAAGCTCAGGCCCCTTTTGACTCCATTTTACTCCATTGGTTTGCCACTATTGGATTTTTAAGCAGTTTTCAGCAGCCTTTTTGCTTCCTTTTTTCTTGTTAAACTGTTCAAGAGTTCTTCTGGCATAGCAATGATGACTTTACTATATAAGGAAAAGGAGTTCTAATACAATTAGCTGTTTATTATTACCCGTATTTATGTTATTGACCAAGAGAGTGAATGTATCATATTTTTGTATACGTAATGAGAAAGCTTCGAGTCTGGAAAACCAGTATTTCGATATTACAAAGTTACTGTAACATTTTCTAGATTCACTGTTTCGGTTTGTTAACACTAGACTCAAAATTGATTCCAGTCAAGGGTGATCATGAAGGGGAATTCCCTGTAAAACTTGGGTGGCTGCATTGGTATATCAAAGAACCCAACCAAAGTGTTGACCATATTCCCCTTACCTCTCACAAGAATGACTAGATTCTGTGACCTAAAGGACCTAAAAAAAAGAAAAGAAAAAAGGAGCAAACAAACACACACACAAAAGAAAATCCCATTGTACTGGAATTCTTTAAAAAAAAAAAAATCACCCTGCTGATTAAAAACAACAACAGCAAAAGTACTTTGTAAAATGACTTGTTCTTTTTTTCTGGCTCATTTTATTTTGTTTTGTTCTTTCATCAGGGTATCAGCACTGTTTCATTGGTCCTTTAAATGGTATAGGGTTCATTGTCTTTGATAAATAAGCTCATTCAAATGAAAGCCCAACTCAAGCAAGATTACCCCCCCCCCCCCCCACAGGTATTCCTACTTTTTCTATTCCAATATGACTGAGCAATTCATGAGAAATCCATTACCCGTACACTGTGATGGTGTCTTCAAGCATTCTCTGGCATGGTGAAAGCATCATGTGAACAGAACAAAACTTACTCGCTGTCATCCAGAAAAAAGATAAGAAAAACAAAGTACTATAGTCTATAAGAATTGCCAGGATTGATGCCAATCCTAGTGAATCTAATGTGACACCTATAGATTTAATTTCAGTTTAGTGAAGAGGTTGTGTCCAATGATCTTTGTAAAGGAAACCACACAATTGGGTGCATTGCCCCTATGTAGGGGCGCTGTGGCATAGTGGATAAGATTCCCAACTCCCAAGCGGAGGACGCAAGTTCAAATCCCGCCCTGTGCTTTATATGTCCTTGGACAAAATGTTTTTACCCATTATGTCCCTCTCGACCCAGGTGTATAAATAGGTACCTGGTACCGTAACTGGCAACGCTGGGGTAATAATAATGGCAGGGCCCTCTGGTAGAGCAGTGGCAACACTGAAGAGGCTACACTGGATAGATAAGACATTATTATTATCAAAAGAGGGAAAAAACATACCATAGTCAGTTTGATATCACACTCGAGTACATCACAAAGTCTGCATGACCCGAAACCTTACATGCAGCCAAGCCTGCTTGCAGCAAGCAATCCATAGAGAGAGAGAGAGAGAGAGAGAGAGCGCTCTTTTTGATTCCCTTTAAAGCGTTTCATGCGTTGATGAACCTGCCTTTTTAAAGTTGGTGTGTACCTTTTGCAGCCCTGAATATCAAATTCCTTTCATAGGCTGGTACAAATGGCAGGTAATTCAGACCTTTCCTCGGGATAATAAAACTGGAAACTCCTTTATGGTAGAGCGGGAAGCAATATGAATTTATTTGGGCCCCACCCCCAAAAAACAAAACAAAACAAAACAAATTCCAACCATTTTTGTCTGTATGAAAGGGGAGCTTATTATGGAGTGATGTGGGGTCAGTTTTTCAAAAACTTTATGGTGTATTAAGGTAGGATTTCATACACCATGCAGGGAGACATTTGTCAGCAATGGAAAATATTGTGATGTTGCTTAGGGGATGTACAACCTTTGTTATAGGCCACCTGCCCATGACAACTGCTTGCTCAGTCTGCCTTTGTATGAACTTTGGTAAAAACAGAATTTAGCTCAGTCTATACTTGCAAACACAGTACTTAGTGTTCCCAACCAGAAAGATTTAGCAGGAAATTTGCAAATTTGCAGGACACATCTCATTAGATCAGACTTGGGGAAAACATGTTTTTCAAATTCAAAGATAGCCAAGGTACTCTGGTTTAAGAACTTGTTGAAGATGTACAGTGCATGTGTCTCCAGAGAAAACTATAACATGGCTAACTCCATGAACAAGACACTTAGCAGTTACCAAATGTGTACCGAAGCTCTGAATGGCAAAACTTGCTTGTGAAATGAAATGAAGAGAAAAATAATGTATGAGATTTATTTGTCCTTATGTGCCCTCCTTGCTTCATTGTAGTCCATCCTTCTTTTGCTATTCTTCCTTTCCTAATTTGGCCTATTGGGTCGTTTTAGATTTCTTCTTCCAACAAATCATTCCTCATTTTATTGTTTTTATTTCTGTATCTCTCTTTCTCTGTCTTGTTGTCCTGCTACTTTTTCTGCTTGCAAACTTCTTCTTCTTTTTCTTATTACTTCTTCTTCTTTGCACTCCTGCTAGTCCTTTGTGATCAATTATGACACCTCTACTGATTCTGCTAAAATGCAGACAGTAAAAAAAAAAAAAACCCGCGCACAAGGAGAGACAAGCTTATGTTTATGCTTATGTTTGAATTTGTGTACGTTGTAGAGTTTGACAGTGTGTGGGTGTCAACAGACCACGACGAGATTGCACGAATTGCGGAGGAGTGGGGCGCCAAGATCCATCGCAGAAGTCCGCATTCCGCCCGCGACCAGGCCACATCCATCGAAGCTGTACAGGAGTTCCTCAACGAAAACCCAGGTTTGTAGAGACTTCCAAGCACAGTCCCTCCCCCCCCCCCCCACAATTCCAGCAATATTTTAAGATTATAGCAATCGTAACCATTCGCTGTATATGAACCAGTGCTGGCATTTGTTAAAGGAGCGTTAAGGAGCTTTCTCTGATGAAGCTAATAAGGCAAAGTGAGCAGAAGGCCGATTGCAAAACTCATACCCCATATAGACCAGGAACCAAGTAACTTGCTGTCCACCCAAGTTTCAAGACGGTTTTTGGCAGACTTAGTGTTTGGTATAGAAACTGGACAGAAATACAGCTGACTAGAGATCCATTTGTGACTTAAAACTGACCATATTATCTGAAGTGACTGTTAAATGAGTAATGATGTTATGTTTCTACAATCTGGAACTTAAGTTAAATGTGGTCTGTGATTGATTACAATTGTTCCCGGAAAATTATGAATTTCAAACCTTGAATTAAAATTCTGACATTGAACCTCTGAAAGTCTGAAATAGTGTAAGACAAACACTAGGGATACATGTTTTTGTATTGTGTCTGACCTCTGTTTGTGTTCAAAAGTGCTAAGAGGCAAGACAGGAGGTTGTATGAGCATGGTCACCAAATTTTCTGTCCTAAAGCAACAGCTCCTTATTGACACTGCAAGACATTATTGAATCGTGGAGGCAAGCTTTCTTTCTGAAGTCCAGTCAGTAGCTCTTGAATGATTACTTCCTGTCATGTATTTGCAGTTCAGTTTTCTAGGATATCATTGCCTGCTGGACTTTTTCTGTTCAAAGGAAATTTTGTGGGAATGAACCCTTTCCTAAAGCATTCTGTGTAGCTTTTGAAAACAGTTGGAAAAATGAAATTTGCAATAATCTTTGTCATGTAAACTTTATGTGGAAATTGTCATCATAATGTCCTGTGAAAAAAATGGCTGTAATAGATTTTTGTCAAATTAATGATCACCATGTATTCCCATGTAAAACAGAGAAATGCTGCAAATCCCTCAAACATAATACACTGTGGAAAGTGTTTTGTTGTTTTTTTCAACAAGGCTTTGTTGTTGACAGTGTCTCATTGCCTGTCAGGAAATTCATGCGACCTGCTTGTGCATACTTTCATTCTATTTCATTTTATTTTCATGTTTAAGATACTGAAGCCACATTGAACTGAAACAAGGTAGCCCCCACGTAGATGTAGATTTTATTTCTCTAAAACTATTTTCAGACCGTTTACTGTGGTTTCAAGTCATTATTACAGTCATTGATGACACTAATAATTTCTGTAACTTTGTTATTCAGTGGTTCAGTACTGCTTTTGGAGAAACAACTACAATATATGTGTTTTTATGTGTGTGTGTGTGTGTGTGTATGTGTGTGAGGTGTAGAACTACTCCCATTTCACTACATTTTCTCAATCATGATTTTGAAATAAAGGTGCTCATTTATTCTTTATATGTTTCAATCTAATCTTATTTTGTGGACAGAGGTGACACACGTTGGTCAGATCCAGTGCACATCGCCATGCCTACACCCATTCCACATCCAGCTAGCCAGTCACATGATGAAGAACCTCGGCTACGACTCCGTCTTCTCTGTGACGAGGAGACACCTCTTCAGGTGGACAGAAGTCTCCAAAGATGATGGTAAGATAATGTGATGTCATCGAAGAATGGAGGGCGTCCTGTATAAGCTGTTATTTTCGCGTACACGAGGAGGTCACAGGCATTTGCGCAAGGTGTTGCTTTCGCAAATTGACATGATGCTATCATAAATCCACTGACACTTTTGTGTGTTGTTATATACGCGATCCGACTGCGATTCACGAAATTTGCGAAAATTAAACCCTCATGAGCCTATACAGCCTATACAGTAGTTAGTGCTTTATAGCAGCCTACCTACCCAACCGATCATAGTTCCTCAGGTTATAAAATAGTGGTTATAAAATAGAGAGTGGCAGTGGGGCCACCTCCAGACCACTAAGGGTTCCTCTTAACTCCTCCATTACCATGGCAACCCATTTGTGCACAATGTAACTGGTGGTATAAAGGGGTAGACCAGAGAGGCAAAGTCTTCCAGAGTTTTTGTCTAGATCCTGAGCATTTTCTCTTTGCACTCACACCCTTCTCTCGGTGTCTACAGAAATGTTCATATTGTACAGCCTTCTGTTATCAATTTCCAGATCGTTACACAAATTGTCGCAAAACACTCATACACAATAGGCTGCTATTTTAAGCATTAGCCTCAGTTGCATAATTTAATATATATATATATTGTAATTCAGAAAGAAAGAAAAATACTGAAAAGGTATTGTAATCAAACAGAGCATTTCACAGTTCAGAGCTGAGAGGAATTTTTGCCGATTTACTTTATTCTACATTTTTATGTACTGAAATTTTTTTTTTAAGTCATTGTCCCATATCCAAGAAAAAAAAAAGAGGAAAAATGCCAACATGTATTTGGAATTTTTGAAAAAAGTGTGGGCTGGTGAGTATCTTGTGTAAAATAAAATAGGAGATGTGAACATGTATAGTGGGAACAATACCATTCTTTTTTTGATCTAATAGCAGACTTTGTTTGTTTGCTTGCCTTGTTAAGTTTATGCATTCATGGAAGCTTCGTATTTCAGAGAACATTGTATCATCCATGTCCAAAGCTAATGCTTATTGTCCCCGCCGAACGAGTTCGAGCAGGGGACTATGAAACGGGCTCCGTACGTGTGTGTGTCCGTGTGTCCGTCCGTCCGTGCGTCCGTGTGTTATCAAAATGTTCAATTTGCTACTTCTCTGTCATTTATGAGCCAATTTTGATTCTGTTTGCTTTATATGATAGCACTACGTGGGAGCTTTGAAACTTCTACACAGAATTTCAGTTGTGACCTTTGACCTTGACCTTTGTGCTATATTGTACATTTTGCTTCAAAATGCTTGCACTCCTTCGCCATTTCTAACCCGATTTGGATTCTGTTTGCTTTATGTGATGGCACTAGGTGAGGGCTTCAAAACTTCTACACAGAATTTTGACCTTTGACTTCTTTGACCTTTGACCTTGATTTTTGACCTATATTGTACATTTTGCTACAAAATGCTACTTCTTCGCCATTTCTAACCCGATTTCGATTCCGTTTGCTTTATGTGATGGCACTAGGTGAGGGCTTCAAAACTTCTACACAGAATTTTGACCTTTGACTTCTTTGACCTTTGACCTTGATTTTTTACCTGTATTGTACATTTTGCTACTAAATGCTACTTCCGGCGGGGACATATTTTACGCACCGCGTAATTTCTACTTTTCCTTGTATTTCAATTTGTTTTTAAAAAAGTCAAAATAATGATGCAGATTTAGACATAACAGACAACAAATTAAAAAAAAGGTGGAATTTTGTATTGTATTGATATGTCATGGTCTTCTTGAAGATGGTTTGATGTGACTTAGTATTCCAATGTCACAGTCTGCTGTGATTGCTCAGACTTGTTTGCATGCATTGAAATGGCATCTACTGAAAGCAAATTTTCTCAACATGCCTCATGCATGCCACTGAATCCATGATCGGATGCCGTCATTGACTCTTAAAGGCACATAGTCCCGGTAATGTAGAGGGCGCTGATGATGATACTGCCGATCACCGTTAGCATTGATGCGAAGATTGCCGAAGTTGAGCTGTCATCAAGAGTAAAGCGCATAGGTGTTGCTAGGTAACGTTGTCTTCGTTGTCTTCTCTGCGCATCACGCAGTCTGTAGTAATACCAGGGTGCGTGCATATGTGGTTCTTATTATGACATCAGAAAAGAAGTTTGCTAAAGCTGTCATCTCCCTCAGCCAAATCATGAGCCGAACTGTGATCGGACCACTGACTACAGTGGATCGGACTTCTTCGGACTCGGGGAAGTGGGTCACAACGTAAGCGCTAAAGAGGAGTCAATAGCGTAGGTCTCTATAGGAAACTTGCGCCGTGCCCCTGCGTACGCATTTGACTAAAACCACTGGGAGCATGTGCCTTTAAGGGATGGTACAGTATTGGTGGAGATGAGGATTGGGCTTTTAACTTTTTGCGAGATACCAAGAAACCACTTATGAAATAAAACAGAGCATACCGTCGTGCGCCTATGTAAAGAGGAATTCAAAGTTTATAGGATGAAAAATCAGTCTTAGGATTGCAGAGATATATCCAAAACAAAGTACAATGTATGAAAACAAGGTGATCCTAATAAAAATGTGGGTCCCACCTTTTATTAGGATTGCTCTGTTTTGGATATCTCAGCCATTTCAAACCAATTTTCACTGAATGCTGAATCCCTCTGGGAATTACATGCTCTTTCATATTTCATGAGAGGTTTCTCATTATCTCACACACAAAAAAAAGAAATTAGAAAATGGAAGTTAGGTCTAAACCAAAACTATACGATCCCTTTAATATGATGTTACATCAACACAAGGGAACATGCATCTCATTAAAAGAGCCATGTTCAATGATGTGGCGAAGCACTATTCCAGTGTATATTGTTTTTTCTCTGCACACACGTGCACATGCACACACACATACACATTTAATTACTTGACGTTGATTGAAGGACACATTGTCAGCCGTGGAAAGGTACACAAAGACATTTCTATCTGAAGCCAGCCTGATTTATGTTGCATTGTAAAGTTAAGTCAACATTTTTTTTTTTTTTACATTCAGTGTAGTAGCTTTCGAAGGGAAGGAAAAAAAATGTCCACAGTGCTACGTCAACAGTGATGGAGAATATGTTCCCAACTTCCTTTTAAGTCATAAAAGGCATTCCCCTTTCTCATTCTTTTCTCTTTGTTATGTGCTGTGTGTGCATGCATGCTTGTCCAGATGCCTTTTTGCGTTCAAGCAGTGTGTGCATGGGAGTAAACTGATTTTGTTTGACTGTTTTTCTCTGTACCTACCCACACAAGCATCTGTTTCTATGTAGGTTCCCCCACACATGAATGTAACATACACTAGACTGATGTAAATTTATTTTGTGTCATGGAATATTATTATAGTCTTTATTGGACTGAATTTACAAAATATGTTTTCTTTTCATTCATCTCTGTAGGATGTTACAAATAGAGCATTATCAATTTGTGAGGAAATTAATTAATGAAATGAAATGAAATGTCTGTCAAAGAATAGCAATACCTGTGTGATCTTGGTAGCAAATTTGTGTAGTTGTGATAAACCATTTTTCTCGTAAGTTCTAACTTGGCCTCTAGATTGGATGCACTCATGCTAAAGTTGTACCATCTGGGGCAAGCCTTTAACAAGCTTTCTAGTCAGAAACAAGCAAAAATATGATTATATGATGGGTCTACATGTACATAGTAGTCAGTCATAGGACATGATGCAATCATGTGACTGATACAGCAAGGGTTAAAACCATTAAATTGCCTCCATTGATGTCACATTATTGGTAACCTCAGAAGTTGTCTGGCTACTGCTGAGTAGAATTAAATGATGTGCAGTTATCTAAACTATATAAACATTGCTGTGTCTGTTGTATTATTATGCTTGACAGTCCTTTTTAAAGTGAAAACATAGTTCTGGGAAGGGTTTGAGAACCCGTCTTGCACCATTTCATATTTGCTTGCAATATTTCGAAAGAGGCTACCAAGAAACTTACCTGGCTGACGCGATTTGCCTAGAAGATGAGTTGTTTTGGAGTATTTTGAGATCAAAAGTAAAAGTCGGTTTACCAACTTTTATTCCAGAAGGATCCAGGGGAACTTGGTCTCAGGGACAACTCGGCCCTATTTCAGACAAATAACATGCAGTTCGAGATCGCCGTATTCTATACATAGGGGCACATTCATTTTGTATACGTGCAAAAGAGGTTCTTTGATGCGCGCATTGTATCAATGCGGCCCATAACTGCGACCAGATTGAACGCGAAGTACAATGTACTCCCATAGCCCAACACTGTACAATCCAGAAGGACAACTTGGCCCGCCGTCAAAGCGAGGCCGAGTTTTCCTTGAGTCTGAGTTTGCCTGACCCTGATAGGGTAAGTTCTGAGATACAAACCTTTTTGGTTAATATTTCGCATTTTCGTTGTTATCCAACAAATATCTTGTTATTAATGTACAGACTTGTTATTCCACACATTTCTTAGGCATATGTGTACATTTTGGAGCAAAATTTGACGATTTTGCAGGCGTACCAGAACTATTGTGTATTCTTCCCTGCACACAAATATATTCCCTGGGTGCTGTGCCCTAAAAAACAACATAACTCCCACAAGGTTGCCAAGTGGATACATCTCTCACTGTGTGCTATAAAGAGGTATGCTATAAGCATTTGATAGCATCAGTCGGCTGGTTTATTGGTGCAAATGAATTGATTCCGGCATTGAATAAGAGGAAATTGCAATCTGAGTGTCAATATCAATGTACACATAGACAAATGATAGTTTAATAGTATGTGATCTTTACTGGTGTTTGCAAATGGTGGCAATTCTATTCATCATGCCGTGTAGTGGCTTAGGATCAGTAAAGCTCATTGCGTGGGTTGAGATCTGCATGCAGTGTGCATGCAATGCACACTCATGTTGATGAGAAAATGAGGAGATAAGTCTGTAGGGTCAATGTAGAGGTGTATGGGCTTATATAGTGTTTATGAGCGTTGCATTGCATTTCATTTCATTTCTTTCAGTGTATAGTAGTTCATGTTATTGCTGCATAATGGCTTTAGAGCCTGTGAATCTGTATGTATCTGTGCTTGTAAGAGTATAATGCGTAGCATTATTTCCTCTTTTGCTGTCTGCTCTGTCAAAGTTTATTGTTGTGCCAGCAGTAATGGGGTGTTCAATTCGAAATTCAGTTTAATTTTATATCCAATATCACATGAATTCTTTCAAATGCAGTAATTACAAGAAGTCAGTGTAATACAATATAATAAAAGCGGAAAAGGCAATAAACAAGTGCATTTATAACATATATTAGGCTTATTCAAATTTATTTATTCATTTTTTTTAATTTATTTTTTTTTCATTTTTTTTTCATTTTTTTTTTTTTCCGTCGAGATGTTTTCATTGCAACTGATTGACATATATTAGGCTGTTGTAACAATTATGAAAGACAAGCTCAAATAACTGAAGCACAACAACAGCAACAACAACAACAAAAACAAAGGTATTATAATTGGAGCACTGAGAAGCAAAAACACAAACACACATGGATCGGGGGGGGGGGGGGGGGTGGGCACCAGCCCCTTTAATTGTTTTTTTTTTTTTTTTAATACCAAAAGTATGCATGAAAACGCACCATGACCAACATTTTTTTTTTTCTTATAAAAAAATCTCTCTACCGCAGGAGGGGAGATACCCCCCTCTGTCACCCTCCCCTCCTCACTCGCTTCACTGGCTCATGGACCTACGTTGTAGGTCCATGACTGGCTCAGGCTCGGTTGCTTAAACTCCTGCGCTTTGCGCCGCCCTTTACAGAATTCCTGGATCCTCCCCTGCACCGCCAACCAATGAACCAGAAAAGAAAGAGCATAACGACACAAAACAGCAAAGCAGCATGCATCTTGCATTGTGATAAAAATCACCACATGCCGTGAGGATTTTATTCAATGCCCAGCATTATTTCAGCACTTGTGCAGACTACTTTGTCTGAAGGTCAGAGGTGAAATTCTTCCCCTCTCCCCCTCCTCCATTGATGTAGCATAGCCAAAAAAGCCCAGTCTGATTAGGTTGGATAGGGAATACACTGGTTTTTCGCTGTGTTGGTTTTGCTAGTTTTTCCCACGTTGTAGTCATTACATGCGCAGTGCAATGTTCCTGCATGCATTACCTCTGAGAGTGGATGATTAATTTTGTATTATTGTGTGTTAAAGAAGAATGAATGCAAGTTGATAGTTTGTTTGTTTGTTTGTTTTTTTGATGGTGGGAACACTGATGTTGTTATAGTGTCATGGTACTTGACAGAAATTTAATCTGAATTTGATCTTGACCAAAATCAAAAACAACAAAACAACAAGAGGAAACACCTGCTGAGGAGAGCCCAGCAGAAGAAACCTAGCCTTGACTTCAGTTTTCCTGCCTGAAGCTGTCTCCATATTAGGTTCTCTTTTTTTTCTGTTGCTGAAGAATTTCCTGCCATAGCCACAAACATTTATGAATGATTTTAGCAGGCCATATCAATACAACCCCCCCCCCCCCCCCACGCACGCATATATGCCAAGAATATTGTAAGGAAATGAGTGTCAGTGAAACTGCTTATGTCATGCTCACTCATAATTCCAGTGCTATAAATTGATGAGAAAAATAGATCAATGTAG